>JARQZK010004547.1:0-12500 GCA_030704885.1 Cynegetis impunctata | reverse complement strand
GAATTCGTTTATTATTTATGGAGAGTGTAATATAGTGATATCAAGAACATGTGATATTTTTGCTGCTCGGTATCCGCAAAAAACCAAGCCATCGCCAAATAGGTACCGTTGAAAATATAATACAAAATTTTATAAATGTTGGATCTGTCAAAAGCAATACGCAGAAAATTAAACCAAACCTATTTGGTGATGGCTTGGTTTTTTGCGGATACCGAGCAGCAAAAATATCACATGTTCTTGTTATCACTTTATTACACTCTCCATAAATAATAAACAAATTCAGGTAATCTTCGTTTGTATAATTCAAACGTCTTGGCATGATTGTGTTACTATATATAATAATTTTTCGAATAATGACATCTTTTTGGAATTTGTTTCCATGGTAACCTGGCCCAGAACAAATATGGCATCACACGCCTACTATTACAAAATTTCAGGAAGTCATTTTTTTTCAACCAAAAACCATTAATTTGCAAATATTTCGAAAACAATAAGATTTAAGAATAGGCGACCTCATACAAAGTAGCCCTTATTTTTGATACTGAATCGAATAAAATAATAAAAGCTGTAGGTATTCATTTGAAAAAATGGACTTTTTGTAGTTTTTCAACAACCATTTTTGTAATACTTTCCTGAGCACCCTGTATATTAAATGTCAAAATACTATTCATCTTACGCTAAAACAGAACCACCTCTATTGGGAAATTTATCTTTATTGGGCAGTAATACCGTTTTTTTTTGAAGAAAAATATGATTATTCCTCGATCTGCATACGTAATTTTTGACAAATAAATTCAAATATTTCCGAAACAGTTGAAGATAGGTATAGGACATTATATATAAAATCTATCTAGAATTTTGTGAAGAATCCAAAAATGTAATAATATACAGGATGTCCCATTCGAAATAAGCCAGCTGATACATACTTCCAGTATAACCGGAAGTGCCATCACCTTGAAAATACTTTAGCCGGATGTCCCCCATCGACATTAGTACACAGCCAAATTTTCAGATATTTCCTATGTTTAGTTTTCCATATATCCATCGATGCAGTTCCTGGTGGGACACCCTGTATATATATATATATATATATATATATATATATATATATATAAATAATAATATATATATATATATATATATATAAATTATTGATCTCCAATTATCAGCAATGTTTGATTAACCAATGGTGAAATTGGTGTTTCTGTATAAATAAAATCACCATCAATTTATCTTATATAATGCATCTAAACTAGGCGGGTCATCTGTTGGTAGAGAATATAGATCTTTGAAATATTTACTTCACAACAACATGAAATGGATGATTGAATAGCCACCAAAACAATAAGGCATGTGAAACCAAATGAGAATCTAAATATCTTTCATCAATATCACTCTGCTTATGTTCAGAATATATGAGAGAATAAAATGATGTGTGCTTCGAGATAATGTAACATCTATGTTGCAGATTCTTCTAGCATGCAAGGAATTATAGAGCGTAGATAATTTCAAATCGTGATTCAAAATCACCCAAAAGACTAACTCCTTTGAAATATGTTCTATCTAAAGGCGATTAAAAGCGGTGATATATGATATATGAGACCCAAATATGTATTTGATTGCATAGTATGCGATTTTTCTAGCATCATGGTGATCGTAACGGCATTTTCTTATTGAATACATTTGATTATATCGAGAGAAGCAACAATCCTTCGAATTTTTAAATCACTGAAAATATATATATATATATATATATATATATATATATATATATATATATATATATATATATATATATATATATATATGTATTTATATATATATATATATATATATATATATATATATATATATATATATATATATATATATTTACTAGCTGACCCGGCACACCCCGCGCCCGCCGACCGCTGCAATCGCGCTCAAATCTCTGATATCTTCTACGTTATCCATTTCAATGAAATTTTGTCATTGACAGATAAGGAATAATACTATATTGTATAAAATAGCTTCACAAACAACACATTTTTTTTTGTAATAGGTAAAAGATAAAATGGTTACTGTGAGTTATCCTGAGGAGATAAATATATACCATCACAAACTTTTTTATCGATATTAAAATATACAATTCCGCAGTACATTAATTTGATCTATTCCGTAAGGTTTAGCCAGCGTTTGCGATTTAAGCGCACAAAAATATATTTTTTGCCTTTTTTGTACTATAATATGTATGTATTATACATATAAAAATTCCTCTTGAATCACTTTATCTACTGCTGAAAACTGCATTAAAAAAAAATAAATTTTTTTTATTATATCAGTCAGTTATTTACAATTTATCGCTATTCTTCATATTACTGAAGAAAATTGAATAAAATTAGCCTCGAGTTTTCCTAAATAAACTTTTCATCGGCAACATTAATTATAATGAAAATTGCACGAATATATGTCCCCCCATAACGATCATTCCACATCTAAACGAAAACGAGAGAGATATGCGAATAGAATAATGATATGACACATATTTGCATGTAGTAGGAATGCATAATACATGTAACGCTGTTCTGTTAACAACAGAGTGAGTAGTAACGTCGTCGTTAAAACACAAAATTAAAATATTAGTCTACATTTGCAACACAGATCTCTATACTTGTAGACATACCGGTTGACGACAATTGATTCATTTAGAGTGTTATTTGGAGAAATCCACCTCACATTTGTAAAAAAAAAAAAATGTTTTCATTAATCTCATTTTTGTATTAAAGTGAAGTTACTTCCGATACAAAATCTAATTTTGATCACAGTTTTGTTTAGGATATATTCTAAGGAAGTTATGGTGATGATAGATAATCATCAAACTAGTTGTTAGGCATGTCTATCTGCTGTATTCGTATATGCGTATTGTTTTTATTTTTTAATGAGGAACTAATTCTGAAAGTGAATCATAAGAAGTTGAGGATAGCAATGATGAAGTCAGATAAGTACCAGTGTTTGTAAAGTTTAGTAAGATACTCTAAATAGATAGAAAGTTATGTGTGTAATATCAGTGTATGATGTAATGGACAATTGATTATAAAGTTTGCAGAGAATCTACTATCTCTTCTTATCATGATAATCATAGATCGGAACAAATAACGGAAGGAAATAATTTTTTAAACTTTTTTGTTTATACACAAACGTAGTGATTTTTATTTGACAAAAACAGCTATTGTTAAAATTCTTAGATGAACTTGATTTGAGATATAACTTTATTTTAGCAGAATCTATAGTGAGATACTATACCACTATTGTTGAAGTTTTTTTTGCAAACACTTCTTTCTTCTTTTGTTACCACAAAGCAGTTATAACTCGTAACAAAAATTAATATTAGTGTTTTCCTTTATACCTTCATTTATTGATTTTTGTTTTTATTTAATTATTTTCAAAGGTTAATTCATATCATTGTGTCTGCTCTTCAGTACATACTGGTTATATATAGGGAAATATGTTCCACCTTCTTTCTTTTTTATATATTTTAATTGATATACCGAAGATTAACATTAGTTTTACTTAAACACCTGAGGCATTATATTTTCTTAACATTTAGAGCTTTGTTTTTCATCAGAAATTAAACTGTATTTAAAGTAATCGATTATCAAAGACTTCAGAATATTTTTCAGATTAAAAAAATCCGTACAGGTCATGAAAGTTGATAATAGCAGATCAAATTCAAAATCATACTAAGAAGAATTAATAAATTATCTATTATATAGTAGTTAATAATTATGATAATATTGATAATTTAAAGTCACAATGTTCACTATCATAACATGCGGATCTTTTCCAGTCTTCAATGCATAAAAAGAACTAAATTGATATGTATTCATAATTGCAATATACTTTAGCTATAAAAAACTTATATTATCAATATTTTCACTAGTTTCAACATTTAAAAATCTTCATTGCATAGAATCAACTGCTTGGAGAATCATTATACCTATTTTGTTTTTTAATCGTCGAAACCAGAACGAAAAAAACTCTTGACTATTTTTCTTGATCCACTTCTCGAACCATTCCGATTTATCATACGCAGACCATTGAATATTGGAGGTTAGTCGTTTATAGAATGCGATATTTATGTATGAGCATTATAATAAAAAAAATATAACGGAATTTTCACGGACGAAACTACGAGAAAACACACAGTCATCCAATTTCCATTCATCACTTCAAAATTCAGGGACAAATTGTTTCCTTGAGTTTGATTCATTATACTGTTGAGATAGATCGTAATATCTGAAGTGCAATATTGAAAATGTTCAATTAGGAGTCTTTCAGTTTTTGTTCCATAAGATTAATGTAAGTAATGATAATTTCTCGTGAATGTACAACTTTCTTTGGAAAGTATAATATATATATATATATATATATATATATATATATATATATATAGATATAAATATATATATATATATATATATACAGGGTGTTTCAAAAAAAGGTGACCCCCTCTCTAGGATAGGTAGAAAACTGAAAAATAATTGGGGTTGGCTCAGTGAAAAATTTTCATAACGTCATCCGTATTCAAGATACAGGGCGTTGAAGAAAAAAAAATTATACACATTTTTTAAGATTTTGCAGAAACTTCTGGCAGCATTGTAATGAAATTTTAAACGAATATGTTTTGGAAGCTGATACATCCAATGAATCTATTTTTATGTCTGACTCTCATAGAGGGCGCTAGTTACACGGTTCATATCTAGTAGTATTGAACATAACTTTTTTAATATTAGATTTATTAAGCAAAATTTCAAGCGTACTTAAACATCATTCAATTTTACACAAAAAAAGTGCTCTTGGTAAAGGGGCCGTTCAAGTAATACGTAACGCAATTTTTGAAGATTTTTCATCCCCCTTCCCCCCTATGTAACGCTCCGTAACGTTTTCATTAACCCCTCCTCCCCCCTATAAACGTTACGTAACACCCAAGTGAGCATTTTTACCTAAAAGTCACAAATATGTTGCGCAAAGTATGGGAAAGTTGCAAAAATACCGTTTTTATTGTTTTGATCGTGTTTTCGTTAATAATAAACAAAACAAGAGATTTTTATTTAATAAACAATCATACATAATGTGATATGTTGAAAAGGACTCAAATTTGTCCTAATAAATTTTTACTACTAATCTTACATTTAATTATGCCGATTTCCTGACTTAGCCCTGTCGTTGCATACATTTTTAGCTAACTTCAATCCACCAATTAGTTTTTTTTCATGCATTATTTCAATTTTCGCTTATGTAGCAGGTTTTGTACTTTGAAAACCTGCTTATGAAAAGGGTGCGATTAGCAAAGTTAGGACCTAGGCCCAAGATTAGTTTTTCGTTTTCAAATGACATTTCAGGATGCTTGGGCATCCCAAAAACCCAATTTCAAAAGTCTCTTCTTGTCCTCTACCATATGTATTATATATATATATATATATATATATATATATATATATGTGTGTTCGTATGCATGTAGGTAGATAGTTTCGTAGTTTCGCTCCTGTGTATTACGTGTTTAAAACACTTAATGAAAATTGGCAACGGAAACAAAATATAAGTGACGAATAATACAGTCGAGATATTCCCCATAAAACATAAACGGATAGAGTTGCCAACTTGGGACAACAAAATAAAACTGACTTACAATACAATCGAGGGATTCCCAATAAAAAATAAACGAAAAGAGTTAACAACTTCGGAGATTCAAATTCTCTAGTTTTTTATTTCAATAAAAATCAATGTTACGTAGCGCGTTGTTCGAACCCCCCTCCCGCCCCTGTAACGCATCGTAACGTTTTACAAGACCCCTCCTCCCCCCAAATTGCGTTACGTAATACTTGAACGCCCCCAAAACTCGATACTGTGCACCGTTTTCGGAATATTTTGATTTAAAAATTATGAAGTAATAACCGATGCTGGTATGAAGTAATGATAAAAAACGCATTTATTAAACAAAAATCAGAAAATTCAAAAGAAGCTAATAACATAAATAGGATTTCAATTAGAGCAGGTGTTCAAAATGTCCTCCGTTCTCACGAATACACAAAGCTATCCTTTTTTCTAAAGAATCCATTAATCTACTAAACGGTTGGGAGTCAGCTATCAGATCATTAAAGTGACGTATTCTTTCTTTCAATTCTTGAGGTGAATTTACCTCTGCAGCATAAACTTTTTCTTTTAGATACGACCAAACTGTGTAATCCAAGGGATTAAAATCACATGACCGAGGAGGCTAATGAATCGGAGCTTCTGCACCTCTACCAATCCATCTATTCGGAAAATGGTTACACAACCAATTACGACACATTCTATCAAAGTGCGGTGGAGCTCCATCGTGCATAAAAAATAGATATCTTCGCTCGTTTACCGTTAAATTTTCTAATAACTCGAATAAGTGATTGCTTAAAAAGTCCAGGTACATATCACTATTTAAATTTCCAGGTAGAATGTGATAACCAATTAATTTGTTACCTAAAGTTGCTGCCCAAACATTAACTTTAAATGAGTGTTGGTAATGTGTCACCCTTTAGACATGTGGATTCTCATCACTCCAGTAGTGTGCATTATGGGAGTTAAACATACCTTGTCGCGTAAAAGTGGCCTCGTCCGTAAAAAGAATACATTTTAAAAAATTTGGATTGAGGGCTGTCCTTTCTTGTAATGTTTGACAAAAATCCATTCTAACCGGTAGATCGTCTGGCAAGAGCTCTTGGACTTGTCTGTAATGATAAGGATGTAGCTGCTGCTCTTTAAGTATCCTCCAAGTACTTGCAGAAGACGTATTCGTTTGTCTTGCCACATTCCTTACGCTAACTGTTGGATTTTGATCGACTAAATTTAAAATCATATTTTCTTTATTAATGGTTCTTGTTGTTCTTGGCCTACCAGAATTTATTTTTTTAGGTCTCACACTCCCAGTTTCTCGACAACGTCGTTCGATGGCTCTAAATGTATTTTTACTTGGTAAGTTTCTTCGAGGAAACTTTTCTGCATAACGCGTAACAGCTGCATTAGCGTTTCCTAAACACTCTCCTAAGGTTAATAACATGTCAGTGTATTCATAATTTGAGTACATTTTGATTAACAATATCTACTTTAACAAATAGGAATGTAATTATTGTTGACTAAACGTCACAAATGAAAGACAGTTTACCATGGCAAACTCAGAGAAAATGCAATTGCCGTGTAAAATTCATCGGTTATTACTTCATAATTTTCAAATCAAAATACTCCGAAAACGGTACATAGTATCGAGTTTTACCAAGAGTACCTTTTTTGTGTGAAATTAAATGATGTTTAAGTAAGCTTGAAAGTTTGCTTAATAAATCTAATATTAAAAAAATTATGTTCAATACTACTCGATATGAACCGTGTAACTAGCGCCCTCTATGAGAGTCAGACATAAAAACGGATTCATTGGATGTATCAGCTTCCAAAACATATTCGTTTAAAATTTCATTAAAATGTTGACAGTAGTTTCTGCAAAATCTTAAGAAACGTGTATAATTTTTTTTTCTTCAACGCCCTGTATCTTGAAAAAGGATGGCGTTACGGAAATTTTTTACTAAGCAAACCCCAATTATTTTTCAGTTTTCTACCTATCCTAGAGAGGGGGTCACCTTTTTTTGAAACACCTTGTATATATATATATATATATATATATATATATATATATATATATTTATTTTTTTAAATATATATATATATATATATATATATATATATATATATATATTTATATATATATATATATAAAAATTATTTATATATATTTTTATATATATATATTTATATATATATATATATATATATATATATAGTATATATTTATATATATATATATATATATATATATATATATATATATATATATATATATAATATATATATATGTATATATATATATATATATATATAAATATTTATATATATATATATATATATATATATATAGATATATATATATATATATATATACCGGGTAGCGAGAAAGTCTGGCAACTAGATATTTTCTTTGAAACGATTAAACATATAATTATCAAATTTTAGGGTTATGCACAGGATTGTATTTTTCATAGTCCTGTCAAACTTGTCAGTGTACCGCCGCCATCTTGAATTTTTTCAAATAGTACTGTAGGTTGTGTGATATATCGTAGAAAAGCTGATTTCGTCCTCTTTTCAAAAATACAGAATACGTACCACATTAGTAAAAAAATAAGGGAAACAATTTTCAAAGACACTCAATATGTAATTTTTTAAATCAAACTTACAAAAATATTAATAGTTTCCTTATAACAGGAGCTCAAATTTTTGGCAACCTGTGTCTTAGCAATAATACAATGTGTATTTGAAGCTTCTAATAGAATTGTTTAACATTTATGGAGAAATTGTTTGTAACTCAAGACATTTGAGAGTTTTTGAATCAGTTATATCTGTTATGAAGTGGAGTCAAGTCGGGAGATCTTACCGGCCACTTCATAACACCTCTTCAAACAATCCATCTTTAAGGGAAATTCGATGCTATACGTTTAATAGTCTTAAAAAATACCTTGTTGCCAAACTTTCTTGCTACCCTGTATATAATACAGTGCTTTTTCGAAAAATAATGAATGAATTCATTATATTTCTGAAATTGAGAATTTTTCGAAAAAATCTTCTGGCAGTCGAGTTTGTTTTATACAAAGGCATTTTTGGATAAATGACCAATATTTGTGACGTATTCTTTATTGAAAAGATGACGTCATCTACAATTTTTCTAAATGGCGACATCCAATTTCGATCATGTCAATTGAAAGAGGGTGTCATTCTACGTACAGATCATCAATAATTTTTATATGTGCACAATTTCAACATCTACTTTGATCATTATCATTAAACTTAGTTATATTTAAAATAAAGTTTTTTAATTTTTATCTAATCTACATACGCTAATGTAATCATATTTTTGACGATATATTTGTAGAATGACACGCTCTTTTCATTGGCATGGTCGAAATTGGGTAGTGCCATTTGAAAAAATTGTCAATGACGTCATATCTCGAATATAGATTATGTCACAAATATGGGTCGTATGTTTAAAAGTGACATTGTTCGAGACATTGTTCGAGACAAAATCGACATGCCATAGGATATTAAAAATAATTAATTTATTGGATTCTTTTCGAAAACACTGTATACCGGGTGTAAATGAGTGATGAGCCACCCCTATAACTTTTAAATGGATTCTTCGATTTTATTGAAATTTGGGTGGTTTATCTCAGACATAATTTTGAATTTTTTCACATACAAAATCAGTATAGCTGACTTCCGGTTTCACAGAAAACGATATAAAAATTAAAAATTTAAATAAAATACCCTATATATTTTCACATATTTTAATTCTAAGGCTTCAAATACATACATTCCATCTGTCAAATGTCAATTCTAGCTCCGTTTCAATTTTGTTTTTCATTTTGTTTTTTTTATCATAGATGGCTGCGACGTCGGAAATCATAGATAATTGATTTGAAATATCGCCCAAAGTAATAATTTTTCAAAAAATTCATTTTTGTGGAGTTTGTTAACGATTGAATTCTTTTTCGAACCAAAACTCAGTTTCTTAAATAAAAACATACATGGGCTACCCGGTATATCAAAAAGCTTCTTCAAATTCCTTTAAAATGAATAACACATCAGTTTTCTCAATTCCTAAATAACGAAGTAATTATTAAAAATCTTATTCTCATTAGTTCCCTTTGCTCCTGAGACCGACCCGAAATATGAAAAAAAAATTTGACAGATGGAATGTATGTATTTGAAGCCTCAGAATTAAAATATGTAAAAATATACAGGATGTTCCATTTGAATTTTTAATTTTTATATCATTTTCTGTGAAACCGGAAGTTAGCCATATTGATTCTGTATGTGAAAAAACTCAAAATTATGTCTGAGATAAACCACCCAAATTTCAATAAATTCGAAGAATCCATTAAAAAGTTATAGGGGTGGCCCATCACTCATTTACACCCGGAATATATATAGGTATATATATATTCTATATGCTATTTTCTGAAACTTTTAAGATTCATGTGCTGTATCTATTTTTTCATAGCATGCAATAAAAATATCTACATGCGTGTTAACCAAGATTCAAATAATGATCTTATTGTGACCATTCTATCAAGAAATTGGTTTCCCTGACTATATATCCAACTAATTGAATTCCTCTACAATATGTTAGAGAAATTCCCAATTTATTGTGATTTCAAACTTTGGAAGAAGTTTGAATGTAATAACACTTCCATTGTAATGAATTCAATGCAATGGCGAATATTCAGACGACACGCTCATGTGTCACAAACAATATCGTAAAGGATATTGTTGTTACAAAAGCTATAATCAAATTGTTGAGAACTTTTGGTATTCTCGGGATTGAGGGTCCACATTCATTCAAGCCTGTTACATAACAGTCTAAAACCCTTGCGAAATTAAGGGACTTTGGGAAAGAGGATATTTTAATGTAGAATTTGGTACATACATAAAAATATAATCTTAGCTTTTATGTTTACTTGATATTTAAATTGAGTATGTACTTGGAGGATATTGGAATATAATTGAGTAGAACGTCTACACAAGATTGAATTTTCTCATATGTTTTCATATTATTTATTTCCAGTTCATACCGGAATTTCGTCAATTCTATTTGGAAAAAAGTTTACAATAAAACAAACAAATCACCCTTTATCAAAAAAAAAAACATATGAAGCTAATGTTTTGTTTTTCCATGTATAATAATAGTATGAAAAAAAAATTGAAAAAACTCAAAAACACGCTTTTGTTGACAACCGATCTAAAATGTAGAAAATATATAATAGTTTGAAAACTGAAAAATACAGTTCAATAGTAAAGCAAACTAAAAAGTAGGAAATAATTTTCAATAAAATTAAATTGAGGATATTGAAATCAAAAAAAAATCTTCAATTGCAGAAAAGCGTGGGGTGCTTTTTGAAAAATTTCCATAATGACTCCACTTTTACCAATATCTCTCATTATCATATTATAACAATAAGTCCACGAGCTTCTCTACAATGAAAGAAATATTTTTTTAATTGCACTACTCTAATTTTATTTTATTGGAAATTGTTTTCTACTTTTTAGTTTGTTCTTCTATTACAGTTAAGTTTTTTCAAACTATTATCTATTTTCTATTGTTTAGTTCAGCTAACTTTGAAAGCGTGTACTATGTTTTTTCCAACTATTATTTATCTTTTGCGTTTATAGTTTTAAAACGTTTTCAAACACGTACTTCGTACTTCATACTACCGGGTATCTTATTGGAAAATCGTTGATCCCGAACGTCCTAATTATATATTAATAGATATAAGATTTAGTTAAGAGGAAATTATCACTTATTATATGCTATTACAGTCTGTCAAAAAAAACTTTTTAAGTTACTTCTCAATATCTCTATATGAAAAGATGAATTTGAAATTATTCACGATAAGTGATCTATTTAATTGTATATTTCGAATAATTGAACATTTTTCCATCAAACAACGTAAAACAATTATTATCGTAAAATACAATAATTCGTAAACAAACATTATACCTACTCAAAATACAATGAAAACACAATCATCCCACGGCAAACTTTTCAAGTGGAATCTATTTTACGAAAATTGCAAAACTATGCAAACTTCTGAATTTTTAACGTATTCTATCAATTCAATATTGAATGACTATTTTGACGTTTGTCTATTCCAAATATCGCAATAGAAAGTGATGTATTACTTCATCACTTTGGAAAACAACTTAGAATTTAATCTGAATTCATTTTCATCAAAAAATTATTTTTTACCTGTTCAAATGTTAATTACTTGATGAAATTTCAACAGAGGAAACTGAGGTAGTTCGCAATTATCACGAGAGCACTTATACAATGGAATGAATGTCGCCCCATTCTTTAAGTTCAGCAATAAAAAACCATGAAGTATTATAGCAGAATACGGAGTTGGTCCAATTGCCAACTTCTGGCGAACCCAACAACATATAGATACAACATAATGGATGCAGTTATCCTGACCTTTGTCTGTAGCCAATGTATCACCATGCTGAGCGAGTTGTACGGTAATGACCTAAATCTTGAACTTCATCAAGAAATCAGGCAGAATACAAACCCTGTCGCCAACATGAATACAGATGATATAAATCATTTTGGCATTCAAAATTTTAATTACATAATTGAGCAATAAAAATTATAGGAATCAAAAATGAAATTATATTAATTATTGAATAAAGTATAAACTTTAAAATAAAAACACTTGGCTTATGTTTCACAAAATATAAAAAAATATTTAGATACTGTATTTAGCAGTAACGACAAGTCGACATGTTTCGAGTTATGAACTCATTATCAAGACTGACTACAGGAGAGTATTGCATCGTAATTTATAAACCAGACAAAAGCAAAGGTGATACCTGAAAATCAATTTGTTCGT
>JARQZK010004546.1:25000-76465 GCA_030704885.1 Cynegetis impunctata | reverse complement strand
CGGAAAAGACTCCGGGTTACAAGCAATTCTACGCAAAAAAATACACGAAAGCTTTGTTCTTTTCATGCCTCGTCCCAGCAAACTGAAGTCTGGTAATCAATGATCTGAACACGCTTCCTAAAATGTCGAAATGCCATGGGAACCACGAAAGATATTAGATTTTTTTCGGAGTACAGTTTTCAGAAGAAAGTTGAATCTAACCCGTAATTGCATGTCTAAAAAGAGGTAAAAACCTTCTTTCCTGAAACAGGAAAAGTGTTGAAATTTTTGGTCGCTCTAATGTGCACAACGTGTACGGTGGAGCGGTCGTTTAGCATCCTCAGGAGGCTAAAAACCTGGTTAAGAACCACTGAAGGGAGAATATCGCTTCAATGGTCTAGCCATGATGTACACAGGAAACATATGAATGAAAACATACAAGATTTTCATAATAAAGTGTTTGAAAAAATTACAAAAAACCCACGAAGATTGTGTTTCAATCAACTTAATAAAAAAGAGGTCTCTCTCGACTACTTCATTATTAAAATCTTGTAACTGTCAATGGACAATCTGATTGCCTCGAAATTCTTTTAATTCTATTATTATTTTGTCCTATATTTTGTCCCAAATATTTTTTGATCTTTATTAAGAAGATTTTGCTTTTAACCTGGATGCAAAATTCATAACTTTTCCCTCAATTTTTTTTTTTCTTTCCTCCCCCCATATATCAACCTGGGGCCCCCCCCCTGAACCACCGGCTGGCTATATATATATATATATATATATATATATATATATATACAGGGTGATTCATTAAAACGTGAAATATTTAACGGGAGAATTTTGAGCCCAAAATATGAAGATCGTAACCAATTTGCTCATATAAAATATTTCTCCTTACTGAGTTACAGGGTGTTTTATTTCGATTATTAAAAATGAATTTTGTTCATTACTTCAATGCTGCTTGATATTTCTTTATGATATTTGCAGTAAGTTAAGTAGTTTGGGACACATCAAATAATAGTAAAGAAGACTTTCTCGCTATCACCAGTGGCGTACGGCAGGGGCACGGAAGAGTTCTTCGTTCCTAAATTCTACGCACTGGGCAGAATTGTCATTTTAGTATAATTTTTCGATTCTCCTAGATTTTCTCTGTTAAATAAGGTTTTTTTTTTTTTTCGTAACGCTAGAGCCACTATTTTTCGAGATATTTTTAACGTTGAACATATGGCTGCACAATTCCTTTTGATTTTTATGTACGAGTCATATCGGGTTTTTTTTGTCATACGATTGCATGTATTTAATTGAAAAAAAAAATTATTAGGTATTTTTTTTAATTTATAATAATATTAACAAACAATTTAAAACATAACAACTACAAAAATATCCAGCGCTACAAAAAAAAGTTCAAAATAAATACTTAAATATGAAGATCTTCTTTACAAATTTTGGAAGAATATCAAAATTTATGAACAAAACTTAAAAACAATTTACAACAAATGTTCAATGTGATCTCCGTTTACCTCAATAAGTTTATTCATTCTTTCGTTGAACGATCTTCTAACTTAAAAAATATATTTGGCTGATTCGCAATAAAAATTAGCGGAATTTACAATTTGCTGCCATAGTTCCTGGCTGAGTATTTATTGTTTCGGGAGTATACCAGTGATTTCATATGCCCCAGAAATAGAAATCTAATGGATTACAATCGGGACTTCGAGGCGGCCACGGAATTCACTACCTCTGCCAATCCAACGATGAGGAAATTTATTATCTAGATAATTCCGCCACTATGAGTGTATAATGGGGTGGTGCTCCATCGTGCATGACACCACATGCCTTCTCTTTGGTTAAGTGGCAATTGTTCTAGCTCATCGAAAAGTTTAGTTTGTAGAAACTCCAAATACGAATTACCATTTAAATTTTCAGGTAGTTCATATGGACCTAACAAACGGTCTGCCGAGTATACCGCACCAAACATTAATTTTAAACTCGCGTTGAAAATGTGACTCACAATATAAATGAGGATTTCAGTATCCCAACTGTGGCTATTCCTCCAGTTAAATATTCCTCTCCGTGTACAAGTAGCTTCGTCGCTAAAGATAACATTTCATAAAGTTCAGATTTTCATTTTTTTTATTTGCCATCGACTGAGCGAAATTCAATCTTGCAGGAAGATCTCTTGGTAATAAGTTTTTGTACTGGAGTAAAAATGGTAAGGTTTTCAAATTCCTTTTTCAGTATTCTAAAACTGTAGATTGGCTTACCCCAGTCATTGAAGATAAGCGACGAGCGCTAAGTTTGTGGATTTTCTGCAATTCTCACTAATATGTCATCTTCCTGATCTACAGAAATATGTTTAGGTCGGCCCACATCACGTTTTGGCTTGAATTGTCCAGTCTCTCCTAATCTTCTAAAAATATTGCGAAAGGTTTGATGATTGGGCTGACTCTATCTGGATACATTTCTCCATATCTTTGAGTAGCAGCAAGACAGGAATAATTTTTCTTGTGCATAAACACAAAGCATATCGCGCATTTCAGTATTACAAAAAAACATTAGGGCGCTGCATCTTCACTTAATCTGCTTTTAAAAAATTTATAACAGTCGACAATCTTCATAGATAATATTGTCAACAACTGTCAGTTGTGACACCATCCTACTAGATCAAAATAATTATTTAAGACTTCCTCATATCTATTTCCAAATAAATGTGAACTGCATCTATTATGACATTAGACACATGCATAATAATTACTTAATTAACAATTCTATTACAAAAACACCAAACATGATTGATACATAATTAAAATCAAAGTAATTATGCAGCCATATGTTCAACGTTAAATATCTCGAAAAATAGTGGCTATACTCCCAAACGAGAAATACTAGCCAGGAACTATGGCAGCAAATTGTAAATTCCGCTAATTTTTTTTCGAATCAGCCAACATATTTTTTAAAGTTAGAAGATCGTTCAACGAAAGAATGAAAAAACTTATTGAGGTAAACGGGAGAGCATATTGAACATTTATTGTAAATTGTTTCAAGTTTTGTTCATAAATTTGATATTCTTCCACAAATTTGTAAAGAAGATCTTCATAATTAAGTATTTATTTTGAACTTTTTTATGTAGCGCTGGATATTTTTGTAGTGTTATGTTTTCAAATTGTTTGTTAATATTATTATAAATTTAAAAAAATACCTAATAATTTTTTTTTTCAATTTAAATACATGCAATGTATTGACAAAAAACCCGATATGACTCGTACATAAAAATCAAAGGAATTGTGCAGCCATATGTTCAACGTTAAATATCTCGAAAAATAGTGGCTCTAGCGTTACCGAAAAAAAAAAACCTTATTTACAGAGAAAATATAGGAGAATCGAAAAATTATACTAAAATGACAATTCTGCCAGTGGCAGTAGAATTTAGGAAACGAAGAACTCTTCCCGTGCCCTGCCGTTACGCCACTGGTGATAGCGAGAAAGTCTTCTTTACTATTATTTGATGTGTCCCAACTACTTTAAACTTACTGCCAATATCATAAAAGAAATATCAAGCAGCATTGAAGTTAATGAACAAAATTCATTTTTAATAATCGAAATAAAACACCTTGTAACTCAGTAAGGAGAAATTATTTTTATATGAAGCAAATTGGTTAGATCTTCATATTTTGGACTCAAAATTCTCCCGCTAAAAAATTTACACGTATTAATGAATCACCCTGTTATATATATATATATATATATATATATATATATATTATATATATATATATATATATATATATATATATATATTATATATATATAATATATATCATATATATAATATATATATATATATATATATATATATATATATATATATATATATATATATATATATATATATATAATTTAGGTCAGTCTATAAAGTCCTGATTTATTATTTTTATCTAATTTCCGTTTATTGTTTTTAATGGTTGTTCTTAGTTTCAAAAGCTAAATTATGATTGTTACTCAAAAATATTTTGGAGACTTCAATTATCAATTTATCATAATATCATGAATGTAAGTATTTTATGTTTTTTGATATTATCTGTATTATTCGTGGTATATATTAAGTTGATAGCTTTATTATAAGAATGCTTATTCAGAATATTTAGAACAATATCTGGTGTCTATCCATTGTTATGGGCTATTTATTTGATATAATCAAGTTTTTTGTTGAAATTTTCTTCAGATAGGGGAATACTGATCAATCTATGGATCAAAGAATTGAAAGAAATCTTTTTTTGGGAGTATGGGGGGTGTATCGATTTACTATGAATTACTGTGTTTTTATGTGATGGTACATTATATATCGAAAAATTATGATTATTGTTAATTTTTGATATTGCTTCTAAAAAATCTAAAAAATTAATGAATTTGTTAATTCAATGTTAGGATGGAGATTATTTATGCAGTGATTCAATTGTCTATCATATCCTTAAAAACAAGCTAAAACATCATCTACAAATCTATGCCAATAGATTCTAAGTTGTCCATAAAAGTTTCAGCCAACGAAGGACTAAGTGGGTTAGCCATTGTTAACCCATTCTCTGACAAATAATATTTATCATTGAATGAAAAATAATTCTGATCGAGACACACTATTAAGAGTTTCAAAATATTTTGCTTAACGCTAACATGACATTATTTTTTTATTAGATATACATCTACTTATTCAAGATATCAGTTGGTGGAATAGTAGGGAATAAATTTTCCGCGTCAAATGAAATAAACTTACTATTATATGATAGATTTATATGTTTGATTTTGTCTATTATTTCTGCAGAATTTCGTTTACCGAATTTTGGTTTGAAGATACAGTAAGTCCTCAAAATTTCAATAAATTTTTTCGGAAACCTTAACGGATGATACCAAAGAAACAACTGGCCTGATAGAAAAGTTTTCATTATGAAGTTCAATAAAAATAGTTTTTCGATTTAGTGAACTTAGTCACCCATGAATGGCTACTTTCAATTCTTTGACTCATATATTGATCAGTATTTCCATATTTGAAGAAAATTTCAACAAAGAATTTGATTATATCAAACGAGTGGCCCATAACAATGGATATAAACAGATATTGTCCTAAATACTCTGAATAAGCATTCCTATAAGAAAGCTATCAACTTAGTATATCCCACGAATAAAGGAGACAATACTTTTGAGTAACAATCTCAATTTAGCTTTCAAAACCAACTCTTTAAGTACAATCGATAAAAACAAGAAACGGAAATTATATAAAAATAATAAATCAGGACTTTATAGACTTGAGTGTAATTCATTCCCTAAATTTTAGGATTCATACTAGAATCAGAGAACATGAAAGAAGTTATGCTAATAATAAGAGCTCTTTCCATTATTCTAATCATTTAATCGAAGAAACACATGATTTCAACCATAATTTTTACATACGGAAAATAATTCTCAAAAAATAAATAATAAGAAAATAAGTCTCAAAAATTAAATTAATTGAAATCTATAATATAATATCTTTCACTCAATGAGTAAACTGCAATTAGTAATTCTCCTTTAATGAACCTGGTATTTAAGACATGATATATATATATATATATATATATATATATATATATATATATATATATATATATATATGTATATATATATATGTGTGTATATATATATATATATATATATATATATATATATATATATATATTTAAAAGAAAGTTTTACTGGTTTTAGGTGAATTTATTAAAAAACACTTTATTTTGTTTACAGGCATTTCGGCTCATAATAACCATTTTCAATAAACAATACAAACTAATAACAGAAAATTTCTACTCTGAATAAAACAGTTCACGACATAATTCAGTCTTGATGTCTGGATATATTTGAATCTTCGATTATCAGTTATCGGATGTTATCAGAACAGGTTTTCTTTTTTATGTTTCAATCAATCTATTATAAAATATTCTCCCATAATCATCGATGTCACTTCTGGAGTTAATAGCGTTGATTTCTTTTTTTTGGATGTGAATCATTTTCAAAATATTTCTCTTGTAATGGTTGTTCTCGTCTGTGATTATTTCAGGATTATTGAAATCAAATTGATGATTTTTTTCAATTTCGTGTTTTGCGAGTGCCGTGCGTTATTTATTCCTCTGGATTGAATACTTATGTTCATATATACGTTTATTGCGGGCTAAACACGGACGTCGATGAATTAATACATTGCCGTGCATCCAAAAATGTGCATCCAAAAACGCAACCTGATTGCATAAACACGTACGTACAAAACTACAGTTTTGTCTTGATACATCAACGTGCATCTAAGAATGTACAATCAATAGGCCCCTTTACACACGTTCGTTGATGTCTTAACACATCAACATGCATCCAAGAACGTGCAACCAATAACGTTAATGTGGATGTAAAAATATCCACGTTTTTGAAAGCACACTCCGGATGAACGCCGCGTTGATGTTTTCTGAATCGCTTGAATTTTTGAATGCGCATTCAAATGAACATGTGCATCCCTCAACGTGTGGAGGCGATTCACCGATGTTTGTGCATTCTTAAAGCAGTGGTTGCGGTTCATCTTTATTTTTATTTCTAATTTTCTTTTCAAGAGCATAAGTACCTGAGCTGAACATTCTCCTTCGAACAAAACTATGGTTTTGTTCGAAAGTGTGTACGCAATCTGCTTGCACGTCTGGTTGCGCGTTTTTGGATGCACGTTGATGTGTTCAGACATCAACGTCCGTGTGTAGGGGCCTTTGAATCGCATCCACACGTTCACACCTGTACGTGTTCGTTGAATGCGCATTCAAAAATTCAAGCGATTCAGAAAACATCAACGCGGTGTTCATCCGAAGTGTGCATTCAAAAACGTTGGTATTTTTGCTAACGTTATTGGTTGCATGTTCTTGGATGCACGTTGATGTGTTCAGACATCAACGTCCATGTGTAGGGGCCTTTGAATCGCATCCACACGTTCACAGTTCAAGTGTTCGTTGGAATGCGCATCCAAAAATTCAAGCGATTCAGAAAACATCAGCGCGGATTTCATCCGGAGTGTGCTTCCAAAAACGTGGGTATTTTTGCATCCACATTAGCGTTATTGGTTGCACGTTCTTGGATGCACGTTGATGTGTTAAGACATCAACGTCCGTGTGTAGGGGCTTTATGTAAATATTGTTTTGTATTTCCAATAAAACAAGCGTTGCAATCTCCACATTCGATTTTATTCGTGTTTATTTTGTTTTTATTTTCCACTTTAGGTTTAAATTTAGTGTAGAGAAAGTTTGTGGAGTTATTAGGTTGATGACTGACCTCTATGTCATATTTCTTCAACATACCACTTATCTTTTCTGATGAGCCGGAAATATATTCTATACCTACATAATTGCTATTATTCATTTATGCATTTTTATTTCTTCTGTTATTATAAATTTTGTGAATTATTTCTTTGATTATTGGTTCGTAAAATTAACTTGGGTGGGAGTTATTTTTAAGTACATCTTTAGTTTTTTTCAAATTTTCTGGTCTAAACTGGCCATTTGATAATATAATTGTTCTGTCTATGTAAAACTTTCATTTTGAATTATAAATATATATTTCGGATAGATGTGATACTATAGTTATTCATTATTCCCATTATATGTTTCCATATTAATATTTATATGTTTTATTGAACATGGCCCTGCTGAGAATATGTTTTTTGTTCTAATGAATTCTGAATAAACCTTACTCTTCTGAGAAGATACCTATAATTTCCATGTGCTATTGAAGTAATAAATGAATCCTGATATGAATAATACAAATTTTTTTTATTGAATTACTGGCAAACATTGTTTATATATTTCAGTTTACATGCTATTCAATACATAATATATTGCGCAAGAAAATTCGTTCCATCCGGATGACCCACGGCACCTCTTGTCTTTTAAAATTGTAATTTACTTGACAGTAGAGTAGATAATTTCAGACAGAATGTGAAAATTATTCTTGACGAAGTTCTGTTGAATTTTTATTTTTTTTTGGATTTTGTGTTGTGAGAAAGTTTATCGATTGAGTTCATCATATATTTTCTCTGTTCCGATAAGTAGGTGATTATTTTGATGCGATAAAGGTAAATGATGAAATAATCCCTTGAAATATTCAGATCAAATTGTTTTCATAATATTTTTGAGTATAATGATTATTTTCTTGATTAATATAATCTTAAAAGAAATTTAAATGAATATTTCCCTCCTGTCAAAAATCCCTTGTAAATGGAGTGCAATTATCGAAAATTACAGCGAATATTTCCCTCCTGTCAAAAATCCCTTGTAAATGGAATGCAATTATCGAAAATTACAGCGATAATTGCATTGTAGAAAGCGAAAGAGCCCTGCGATAATTGCATTGTAGACCGATAATTGCATAGTAGCATAGTTCATATTACGTTTATTGATGACAAGCTGAGAATTCATGAATTTCTAACGTCAGTTTGACAAATTGAAAGTTTATTCGGGAAATATTCCCCAAAATTACACTCGTGCATCAAAATAACCAGATAATTTCGCATTCCAGCGTGTTGTCTTTTAAAAACTGCATTCGGTCATTTTCATATTTCGGAAAAAAATGAAAATGAACTCATGCAGTTTTTTGACAACACGCTGACATGCAAAATTATCGGTGATTTTGATGCACTTGTGCAATTACTTACGATAATTGCATTGTAGAAAGCGAAAGAGCCCTGCGATAATTGCATTGTAGACCGATAATTGCATAGTAGCATAGTTCATATTACGGTTTTTGATGACAAGACGAGAATTTATGAATTACTAACGTCAGCTTGACAAGTTGAAAGTTTATTCGGGAAATATTCCCCAAAATTACACTCGTGCATCAAAATAACCGGATAATTTCGTATTCCAGCGTGTTGTCTTTAAAAAACTGCATTCGGTCATTTTCATATTTTGGAGAAGAGCCCTCCACCTTCGGTGTCGGGCTCTTTCTCCAAAAATGAAAATGAACTCATGCAGTTTTTTGACAACACGCTGTCATGCAAAATTATCGGTTATTTTGATGCACTTGTGCAATTACTTACGATAATTTCCACAATATTCATTTTTGGTATTCTGTCTGAAATGAATCATATATATTTTTTTATTTCATTCTAAAATTTATTTTCTGATACAAAATTACAAGAAAAAAAGGGCTCATGACTCGTGTATCATAATTTCAGTAGGTTTCAAATAGTATATTGTATTATTAGGAGTAAAGTGATACTTTTTGTGGCGAGACTAAATGTTTAGGCCAAAAATTTTAGTCGACTCACAAAAAGTGCTTTTCTCCGAATAAAACATGCGATTTTTTCCGCAAACGGTTTTCAAACGATAGAATCAAGATGATATTTTTAAAAAGGATTAGATGTAAAGAAACGTAAAACTAGATTGCTTTGCTTACTGGTTTTGTAAATGTCAAGGCAACACAAACTCGACAATTCAACAAAATAATTGTCAGACACATTTAAAGTGACTTATCTACGCATTATAGGACTGTCCGTTTTTGGTAAGTATTAAGAAATGACTTGTTGCATTAAATTATAAGAAATTTTTCTTAAAGATTAAAGTATGTCGGATTCGGAACCCAACTGTACGCCGCCCGACGTTCTTGATATTGACGTCAGAGTACAAAAAAGTGTACTTTTTTGTACGCTCACAGCCGAACAAAAAAGTAAAAACAAAAGGACGTCTGTGAAATCAAACTTCAACATTGAGAACTGAGGTTAAAAAAGTCGTCATTTTTTGACGTTTTCGGAAAATAGTATATTATATTATAAGGATTAAAGTGCATATTTTTTTTACGAGCAATATTTGCAGTTGCGAGGCGGAGCGCAGCGCAGCCGAGCGAATGCAAAATTGCGGGTAAAAATAGGCACTTTTAGTCCGTATGATATATACTATTTTTTCTCCAACCAAGTCAAAATTAAAATAAATTTAGTTTTATTCAAAAATCGTTAATAATTTGGTAATAAATTTGAACACCTATTAATTATAACAGCGATAGCAAGTCGGTAGTCATGGATATCTGGAATTGTTGGTAAATATTGATTGTCAAGTAGACGTCAGTAGACGTACTAATATAATTTTTGTAGTAGTTTTTACGCTGCTTTCAAAATGAATCCCGAACACGATGAAAATATACCTGCGGATATATTGGAAAGTGCCGAAGCAGTATATCTAAATCTTTTGCCACCCAAATCTCGCCAAGTTTATGAACTTGCATATCAGAGATTCATGGATTGGTGTAAAGAAAAAAATGTGCAAAACTATGCGGAGAGTGTTCTTATGGTGTATTTCTCAAATTTAACGAAGACCGTCAAGCCATCCACTCTTTGGTCACAGTATTCAATGTTGCGATCCATACTGGATATCAAAAATGGTATGGATATTAGTAAATATTCAAAATTACGAGCATTGTTGAAAACGCTAAGTGATGGATATATACCTAAAAAGTCTAGGGTTTTTACAAAGGAGGAAGTGGATCGGTTCCTGGATATGGCACCTGATAATGCATATTTGATGATAAGGGTTGTTCTAGTATTAGGAATTGGAAGTGCTATGCGTTGTGACGAACTAGTTCATTTGAAAATTGATGACATTGAAGATTTGGACTCGGTCCTGGTCGTAAAAATTTTGCAGACAAAAAACAAGAAACCCCGTTTTTTTACCATTATAGGCGATAATTATTTGCGTTTATTTGGAAAATATGTTGCACTACGGCCATCAAATATACAGGAACGTCGTTTATTTTTGAAGTATGTTAATGGGAAGTGTCAAAGAATGGTTGTTGGTATTCACAAAATTAATGCCGTGCCGCAAGAAATTGCAAAATTTTTGAAGTTAGAAAATTGAAAGGAATATACTGGACATTCGCTAAGAAGAACATCTGCTACACTTCTTATTGATGATGGCGGTGACCTCACTTGTCTTAAAAGACATGGAGGTTGGAAATCGAGTACGGTAGCAGAAGGATATATTGAAGAATCACGTATCAACAAAGAGAATACTGCCAGAAAAATATTGCAACCTGACGAAGAAGGTACAAGTACCTGTTCAGATATTTCCTCGAATGTTTCATCAACAGTTACGGAGAATATTTTGAGTTATTCTAACATTAATGAAAATCTTTTGAATTTTTCGAAAATTTTTAGTGATAATTTCAGTGGTGCTTTGAATTTTGGCAATGATTGTTCCAATTGTACATTCAATATCAATATAAATAACAAATAAATACCTATATATAGTTGCCCAATTAGTTTGTTTTACTAAGTTTGTAAGAGACAATGTTTTTTTCTTCAAATTTCAATTAGAGAGCTCAAATGCAATTACTTTAAGTCCTAGGATTAAAAGAAGCGTTTTTAATCCTAGGATTAAAAGTGTTGCTAAGCAACGAGCAAATTTTTGTACGGTAAGGGAATTGATGGCTTTTGCACCTGAAAATAGTACAAAAATGTCAACAATTTTTGATGGTTGGAGAAAAATAATTTTTTTGGAATCAATCCTTTATTTTACTTGACTAATAATTTTGAAGTTTGTGGTATGCTCTGTTTTCGATCAAGAAATGTAATTCCCAGTGGTGCTCATTACCAGAAATCAACCATCAATCAAATAACAATTTCAAGGTTCATGATTGGCTCTTAACTTCCCGTGATAGAACAAACACGTATCACGGACTACCATGAAGTTCATTTGGCGATAAATAACAACTTAGCATAAAAAATCTCAAATACTCATATTCATGTTGTGAACAGGAGGGGTGAGTTCTTGAAATCAAGAATGTTAGATATCACTCTCTTCCTGATGAAAATCTTCAAGAATTGTAAACGAAACCTAAATAACTCGGGTTGTTAAGAATAGACGTGATTTTAGTCCTCCATTACTATAAAAAGTTAATGCTTACTATCTTATTCAATAAACAGAAAAAATGTCCATCATTTTTAAAACAAATAATAATATTGATAAGAGACGCCCATTAAAAAAGTACCCATTATTTCTGTTTGGAAAAAGGCATAATAATAGTTTCTTCATCGAAGCGAATTTTAACGAGTAATGTAATCATAATGTCATTTTTCGAGTTGAATTAATGAACTATCAATTGCAACGGAAATTTATTTGATAATTAATACCTGTGTCCTATGGAAATATCAGTAACCGTCTCCAATACGCAAAATCTATGTTGCACATATTTTCAGTTGGTTGTGCAACGAAATCGCTGTGGAATGTATTGCATATCTGACTGCTTTCGTATTCTTTCGATCTAGGTTTTACGCAATGGAATACTTCCGTCAAAATTGTGGTTACGAAGATTTTTATACCGCATTTGATAACACAAGTGCGGATATGATTAGAACCCAATGAACTCTATTAACAACCTCATATATTCAAACGGTTCTTTACCAATTTTTTTTTTATGAGTTACCAAATATATTATTTTCAAATCAAGATTTTTGATTTATAATTTCAAGTTGTTCAAAAAACTTTTCATTTTACGAATATCGGCTTTCAAATCCATAGATAGAGCACACTTGGAATAGCTTTGAGATGTTCAATAGTGAATTTACCATTAAGATATCATGCTACATCGGATTATGTATATTTTATTCAGGGACCCAATACTCTTTCATAACTATACATATATATTGAAAACGGTCATATACTTTCCATTGAACTAACATGTTTCATTACAAATAGAGTCAAAACTGCAGTTACTACAAGCTATTTAATTATTTTATTTATTTATTTATTTATTGCGAACATGGGGATACAGACAGGTACAAAGATACTCACTAGAGTACCCACAAATTAAAAAGCATATTACTCTAATAATTAAGAAATTACACCAAAAAAAAAAGAGCAGTACCTAAGTATTACTAAAATTAAAGCGCCCTGTAAACGATCAAATTTGTTTGACAAACTTGTTTGACAAACTTCACATGTGCTTCAAGCAATGGCATAAACGATCAAACCAAATATCAAACAAATTTGTCAAATTCTTCCTTAGTTACGGTTTTCTCGTTGACGTGACGTGACGCGTTCCATGAAAAATGAGCAGTACGGTTTTGCATTTAGTTGTCAAAAATGCCGTCAATTCAATTTTTCATCAAACACTTCAAACACGTGAATTTTTTGACAAACACATCAAACAAAGCCATAGACTATCAAATAATTTGACAAACACCTAAAATTTGACAAACAAGTTTGATCGTTTACAGGGCGCTTTAACATGAATTAGATATTAAAAGAAATCAGAATTCAGAAGTCACCCCTGGTGCCCTCCTTCAATGCAACTTTTTCATCCCAGAAGGGACATCTGACGTGAGACACCACAATCAACATTTATTGTATTTTATTACTAAAACGATTCATACGGCAGAGGGGCGAATTCTGTGCCGAATAAGTATTTCTTAGCGCTAGGTGAAACAACTCACCAGCCCTTAGAGGCCTCTGGGGAACATTTATGAAGATATGCGCGAGAACAGCGGGGTTGGTTATCAAACTGTTAACGATCTTGTACAGGAAAAGCACATCCGAAATAATTCTACGATCAAACAAAGAAATAATGCAAAAGTGATCCCGCGCCAGGGAATAATCACCATTGGGGATTAAATAATTGGTTTTATAAGAAATAAATTTTAAAAATTTATTCTGAATCTTTTACTGAGGACAAAAGAGTTGAATAAACATAAAAGCGATCTAACATTTCTGAATGACTCACACTTCCTACGGATGTAACCCAGCATTCTAGAAGACGAGTTAACAACGAAATCGATGTGTAGATCAAAAATTAGTTTTGGATCGAACATGGAAATGGACGCAATTAGGAAGTCGGTCCACGCCGCACTCCGTGTCAGGGAATTAGGACTTTTATAGTTATGTAAAATGATAGGAAAGTAAAATCATTTTTTAGTAACTCAAAGGGCTGAAGAAGGTTTCAGAACCTTATAACTGCCCATAGATAATATTTAGCTAGCAAAAACATGTACCCCCCCAAAAATTTTTTTTCAATATACTTTTATGATTGATTGATTGATTGATATAACGGTTAATCAGTTTGATTCAAAGAATAATTATGAAAATGTAGGGTTTCAAATGCGAATATAATCCTAATTGCTTTTTCAATGTAAAATAATTTTGATGGACGATGAATCAACTATGTGGTAGTTCATATTTGAATGAAAAATAAATAAATAATGAGTAAAAAACTTGTCTAAAAACCACAAACTGAAAATAGCTTTTATTTGACTAGTTTCGCATTCTACAGCATGATTTCAGTCTTGATAATGCCTGAAAAGGCGAAACTAGTCGAATAGGAGTTATTTTCAGTTTGTGGTTTTTAGACAAGTTTTTTACTTATTATTTATTTTTCATTCAAATTATTTTGTTCTCAGCCACAATAATTTAATTCATTTATATCACTTAAATAAAAATATTAATTGACGCTAATCATTCAAATCTCTAATGATAATGAAATATAAGTAGGTACTCTCCACGCTCTGAATAATATTTTGGGCACGAAGCCCTTCTACGATTTTTGCGAAGGTGCTCATTGTCTTCATAATTTCATAGGTAACCTAATACGAAATAATATGCAGACCATATTATCTGGTGAGCATTCAAATGTCAAATGTTTTCGAGAATAGATTTATCTTCTCGATAGCAACTATTTCAAAGCATGTCGAAAGAGATTCGAGATCTGAGATATGTGAATATTTGATATAGTAGTAACATCCTATATATATATATATATATATATATATATATATATATATATATTTATATATATTTATATTTTTATATATATATATGAGAGGATAGTCTTCTGACGTAGAAAATGTAAGTAAAAACAAATATACACCAAACCAAAAAGGTAAAGCAAAGCTGCAACCCCAAAGATAGAATATTACCTTTGTAAGGTAAGAATAATAAGATAAATAGATAAAGAAATATAAAATAAAATATAGAATAATATAATATAGAAATATATAATATATAGATACTATATATATATATATATATAGTATAGACATAAGAAAGAATATACTCCGGTCGTGATACATCAATAGGTTAACGGGTTAAAACGGATGAATTAAAAGGCTGGTAGAGAAGTGTACTCTTATATTCTTCTGTCAACGTTTCGCTTCTAATTTTTGTAACCTCAAACATTCGGTGAGTCCTGCTTGTTTTGAGACTCGGCCTCATGTTGCTAATTATTAACTTATTATTGTAGAGTCCTGATGAAGGCTTAAATTAGAAGCCGAAACGTTGACAAAGAATATATAGAGTACACTTTTTTACCAGCCTTTAATTCATCCGTTTAACCCGTTAACCTATTTGATTTATATATAGAGATATATATATATATATATATATATATATATATATATATATATATATTATTATATATATATGATATAATAGTATATATATAATAATCAATATAGTATATATATAATATATATATATTTATATATATATATATATATATATATATATATAGTATATATATATATATATATATATATATATACTTCAGTGGCGGCTCAATGTAAGGTTTTGTTTGAGGTAGGCTACAAGAGGTGTTAAAAAATAGCACCATGGGCGAAATTTTTAGGATTTCAAGGTCAACCCGCCTTATGAATTTAAAGAGGATCAAAGTAAAACAAGAACCGCCTAAGCTATTTGTTTGGAAAAAATTTTTTTCACTTTCGAGTGTCTACCTTGAGACCTACAACTCCTATTTACAATATTCACAAAAACTCTTCTCAGCCAATTAATCAATTCATCTATTCATCATATTTTTTTTCTATCACAAAATAGGTACCTACCTACCTACTTAACTAATTTTTTTACTTATTCGAGGAATTAATCAATTGTTGCCCAGCAGCCCAGCAAGAACCAACGGGGAGGTGAGAGTTTTTTCT
Source organism: Cynegetis impunctata (assembly GCA_030704885.1). Lineage (NCBI taxonomy): Eukaryota > Metazoa > Arthropoda > Insecta > Coleoptera > Coccinellidae > Cynegetis > Cynegetis impunctata. Next base: position 60,519 of record JARQZK010004546.1, on the reverse strand, counting down.
TGCCAAAAATAAAATAGGACCCTCCCAAAAATAGATTGAAATAAAATTCTTGTCATAAAAGTAAAACAAAATAAAAATAAAATAACAACAAAATAAAATAATAAATTATACATTTAGACCTAAAAAAAATTTAAATGAATTCTTTGGCATAGACATCTATTTTTTATAATTCCTGCATAGATGCCTATGCCAAGGCAGAAGCCTTAAATAAAAAATAATGTTTACATAAAATCAAACAAAAAATAAATTGTTTTAAGATTTTTACAAGGAACAACGAATTATTTGGTATAATACTAAGTAATAAAGTACCTAGTACCACAAACAAAACCTGTGAAAAATAAAATGTACAAAATATGTGTGGGGCAGCAAATAAAAAGTTATATATTTTTGAAGATTAGCGGGATTCTGCGATCTTTAACGTAAGCAAAATGATCTATAATATCCTCATAAAATTTTTTGTCTTTCGCCAAAAGTTTTACCAATTCCTTTTCAATAGACAACAAACTAATATTTTTCAAACGATCCTGGCTCATTGAATTTCGTAAATAAGTTTTAATTCTCTTAAGAGTGAAAAACGAGCGCTCTACGGAAGCCGATGTCACCGGGATAGAAAAAATTAGACATAATTGTTCATAGAGTTTATAAACTTGGGGTAAATCTTGATTCAAATCATTATCAAAAAGGTATTTAATAGTCATCACATGATTTTCATTTTGCCCCAAAATTTCATTGTCATTATAAACAACACACAGGTCACTTTTTATGGCCACCTTATCAAAAAAAGTGTATTTTTGACATAAATTTTCCAAAAGGTTATCTGGAAAATTAGCCGAAAATCCGGTAAACAAATTTTTATTGAGTAAGTCGAAGAAATGCAGTTCTTTCAAATCAGAGACCTTATTTCTATTTGACCCCTAATAGTATCCAAAATTTCTTTCGTTTTGGGCTAAATTGAGTCGTATCATCAGTAGTTTGAAATACAGAAAATAGTTTTTTTAAATAAACTTCTGCACGAAATTCTGAATTTTTTTCCAAAAGAAACTTGAGCCGATTTCGTAGTAAATTACATCTGAAAACTTGTGCTGTAATATTTGAAAAACTATTTCTGTTTGTTCAAAAATTAATTTGAAGATGTTTAAAAAATATATAAATTCCTTATCTTGTAAGTAAGATATTAATCCGCGTGCTGTATTTAAAGTTACTTTATCGGTGAAAAATTCCTCTCTTTCAACTAGGTATAGAATTAAATCCTCAAACCCTAAGCGGCCCCAAACAAAGACATTTTCACTAGTAAAAAGTAAACACTGCCAACAAAATAATTTATTTTTTACCTGTGATCCGGTTAGGCAAGGATGTCTCTCATAATTCTTTGTATTAAAACCGCGGTTTTGTTTTATGTTACGCTGCACTAAATTCTTCAATTCAGGGGTAGATCTCAATGTTTTTATCATAACTAAGTGCACTAAAGTTATGGGATAACAAATATTCCACCACCATTGAAATTTTTGAAATTAACTTCAGTAATCAAACTCATTTCAAAACAATACGCGAGCTGTTTTCGGCGGCCATAGACAGTACGAATTACGATGACACTACGATTCAATCAACGAATTTACTCGATGTCCCGCGAAATTCTATAGTTGTGATTGGTCGACATTGTATAAGAATGGACTTTATCGGTGTTGCATTTCTATTGCAATGAAGTAGGTATTCATTCGGAGTATTTGCACCGTTGTTTGCTTTTCTGTGGCAGGCGTAATGAACGTTGAGAATATAGGTACCTTTCTAAGCCTTCCGCAGCGTTGCCACAAATCTTGAAATGAATGAAATGCAGTAAATGTAAATACCTTTCATCTTAATTAATAAATTATATTTTATAATGTAGGTTGAAAGGAAGGTAGGTGCATATAAATATATGATTATTGATTAATATGAATAAGCAGAATGCTGACTAATAAATATAATATATATATATTAGTGATACACGGAATATTACAGAGGAGGCATAGCCTCCTTAGCCTCCTTCGACTAGCCGCCCCTGATATATATATATATATATATATATATATATATATATATATATATATATATATATATTATTATATATATATATATATTGTACAGTTCGCAATCACTTTTTGATGTTGAACTGTTCCTAAGCTACCGTTAAGGGAGATTAGGTGATTAGCGTTCGGAGTAATGAATTGCCACAAATAAAACTAATTCACATATATTTGTAAGCAATTCGGTATACAATATTCATAAGGTGTACGTGGTTTAGTTACAGAAGATAGACGTGTGTCGTATCTCCGGAGTTCTATTCTTAACTAACTTATTTTCTATCTGTGTTCTATCTCATAAACTGCCCTGATGCCCCGTTTACCCCTCAGTCTTTGGGTGGTATGAAGACGACTCGTGAACAATGCGAAATATCGTCCTAAGACCCTTAAGCAATAAATTTGGTTGTCAAGGCAGTTGACTGATACAAATATATCCACATATATAATTAACAAATTACACAGACTTAAAAATTACACCCAGTTATGAGTTCTCAGAACAACATCTGAACATCTTGAAATAAATATTGGCTGATGCCTTTAAAACAAAATACTAGGTATATGAAATATTATTCCAGGTACGCAACATATATATATATATATATATATATATATATATGTTCAGAAAGATTTCCGAGGTCGGAAGTATTTGAAAATCTTTGTTCTCGGAATGAACCGCGTAAAAGATTTGAAAAATCTCGACGTTTCGGCTCCTTTTGCGAAGCCATCTTCAGGATAATTAGAAGGGAAATAATTCAGATACGTGGTCTCAACCTGCCTACTCCACAACTGATTAGTTGACTCTGAAGAGTAGGCAGGTTGAGACTTCAGAGTTGACAGGAAGCAGTACGGTAAGTGGTGTAGGCAGGTTGAGGCCACGTATCTGAATTATTTCCCTTCTAATTCTCCTGAAGATGGCTTCGCAAAAGGAGCAGTTCATTCCGAGAACCAAGTTTTTTCATATATATATATATATATATATATATATATATATATATATATATATATATATATATATATATATATATATAGGAAAAATAATGAAACAATATAATAATTAAGTTTTTCAACTTCCTATTCGGTAAGTATTCTATTGTGAATGATTTGGGGTGATTAGTAGGGTTACGTTGGGGAGTAAGTTGAATACAATACAAAATTTATTCTAGAAATTCAACACTTGTAGTTGCTGCTTATATAATCAATAATTATTGTTATAGACTTTGTCAATGTGCTAGACAGATAAATGGCAGAGAAATACAAATCGCTGGTAATCTTATTATAAAAAATTTTGTTGGCCACCTAATTTCTGTTTTCAGCAATCATAAATATAGTCATCTCCTACTGTCAGCCCTCATTTGAGAACTAGAACACTGGCATCAGTGTTCTTTCAAATGAATGACAGGTGTAAGCTTCAGCGTTAGGCATTGTAAGACACTGTGCTATTTTTGTAAGGTTATCTGAAAAGTTATCTTCCCACAGACAAGTTAAAATATTATCATTCTTGATATCTCCAACAAAAAGTTGATGGGGTCAACTAACGATGTTATGTCTACATATCTATGTCGGATGTGTAATTTTTTGAATCATATTGATTTAACCAAACTTTATCATTTTCTGGACATTCTTTATGCTCATCAGGTTGCATGATTCATGTAAGCGGCATACCACCGATATCCCGATTACTACCTTTACTAACAAAAAGCTTCTATCGTCGGTTTTCGTAAAGAATGTTTCCATTTTGTTACTTTTTAAAACTTGATCTTCTAGCCATAATTTCTTCTCTTCCAAAACGACGTTAGTTTCAGGACTTTTGAAATGTCCACGTTGTGTTGACATGAATAACGCCAATTTCATCATTGAATACTCACTTCACAAACTTACAGGGTACTAAAGTATCTTTGTCTTCGCGACAAAGTACACCTGCATAGAATTTCTGTGTTTCTTTTATCGTTTACTAAACGACACCACGTTCTGAAATCATTGTAGATACTCTTCATGCCGACCAACGAAGTCCTAGGTAGAAGAGCAGCGCAAGCTGCCTCTGCAACTGGAATGACATAAATTTTGTCGATTTTTAAAAAAAATTTACATTATCGGAAAATTTGTTTGGAAATTTGCCAGTCCTGTCAATGATCATTTGTATATTGTGAATCTGTCAGGCATATTGGGATCTGACACTGCAGCTGGCTAACTCTAGCGGTCAGGTGGATGACATATTTATTTCCAACGTTTATGCAATTGCATGTAAGTACTTTCTGATTTCTTACAAATAACGGCGCAAAAAGTGAAAACTGGAAAGTGTAAATTTTGCAAAACGTTGAATCATCAAGTCTAGAGAATGCTGTTGTGTGAAAAAATATTTTGTAGAGACAGAAAATCATATTGTAGAAAAGGAAAAAGAGTGTTCTTTGCATTTTACAGAAGAAAATTACATTCTTCCAGGTAACCAACTCCTATGATTGAAATTCAGGTTAGTTTTCTTCATTAATGATGAGATGCTTCAGCCAGAAGGAGAGTTTTGAAGAAAAATACGTTTCCTACATGTAATCTCACAAAAGCTTATGATAAAGAAAGTAATTTGAAAGCAGACCGAGCACGCTCGAAAAGAATAATCAATCGAGACATTAAATCTGATACTTTAGTCACTTTAGTGAATACTCAAGATATCAAGAAATATCGTCCATCAAACCATGCTGGATTTAACCAATATGTTTTCACAGAAAGAGACCAAACTCAATTTTATAAAGATAATCTTTCAGCGGAAGTCTCGAATGTAGGATTGAAGGTAAATCAATGTGTTTACACTTTCAATCCAGCCCAGCAGCGCATTAACAAATGTAGAATCCTCGTTCTGTAAACTCTCCATTAATTTAATGAGGTTTTTCTCTGAAGTGAGAAATAGACAGACAGAAAGCAGTAAAGTCATCTACCTATCATCTTCTCTGTATTTTCTCTAGAGTAAGTTTTTACCTGCATATCGCTTTACACTTTCACTTGAAACTAACATTGTTATGATAAACTCAAAAAACTTTCAAATCTCTCATATAACCTGTGTTCAAAGTTGGGTTTGAAGCGATATGTTCTGACGTTATCACCTAAGCTCCGCCTCTATGTCAGATCCCAATAGCATATTACAGTTTGGTGGCACAAATTATATAATAAAGAAACATTTTATATACTCTACAAGGAAGGAAAGTGAACTTACTAGTCGAAGACATAGTACCTAGCACCGAAGCGACATCGAAGGCTGGCAAAATAGTGCAAGTCTGGACAAAAACACTACCTACCTTCTGATTTTTTCCAAAATCAACAGAATATATATCGGTGCAGTTGCGGAGGTAGCTTGCACTACTCGATTACTTCTCTAGGCACGTTAGTATTTACTCACCTCCCTAGAGAAGTGAAACTTACTCATATCCTACAAATAAGTTTCATAGAGAGGCCTCGGTAGACCAGCGGTAAGGTGAACCGCCTTATACCGTTTGTAAACCGAGGATTGTGGGTTCGAGTCCCACCTCGCTCTTGGGTGTTATATATGTCCGGAATTTAGTGGTTATTTATGATGAAAAATGTTGGGTAATGTACATAGTTTACAAGCCCATTGGCCGTTCGGAACCGGCGTAAAACTGTAGGTCCCTCGAGTAAAAAAAAATAAAAATAAGCTGTATAATGTAATGAGTACTTACCTAATAAGTGGGTTAAATACGACTTAAAACCTCCCCTTTGCAATAATATTAGTGTCCTTATTGATCAGTGGCTTTTCAGTAGGTATACCATAATTAAAAGTAATAATTAAATAATATGCTTTAAGATTGATAAAAGAAATCTTTATTTTGATAAAATATGTCCACAATGGAATATTTAAAACTCCAACTACGTGGTGACCACTGCCTCAGTTAGTCGAAATTTATAATCATTGAAATTTGGTAAAATATATTTTTTGAATTTCTTTACATCTGTATATTCAATTGAATAAACAATGACAAAGTCTTGAGACTTGAAGGCCTTCATTTCGGGAAGCGTTAGTCTGAAAACCTTAAGTATGTACTTTTCAATTCCCACTCAATGTTATTGCAGCACAATAATTGTCATGAAATATATCTGTTCTCAGGTCATAACATATAGACTCTTTAGCAACCTGAGTAAATTGCTGATTCTGTAAGAAGGTAATAATTCTGAACTAACTTTTAGTCATCTTACTGAATATCTGTATAGAAATAATACGTTTAATACGTGTCAAATATGTTCAACTAATAATTTACATTTAAACAATAAATCTTAATAGATCTTAATTTCGTTTTACAAGAAACTGACTTCAGAATATATCCTACTTTATTTCAATCTAACTCATATGTTATAAATGTCTATATTCGATTTCTATTCAAATGATATATATATATATATATATATATATATATATATATATATATATATATATATATATATATATATATATATATTATATATAACATTGTTTGCATATTTTATTGTTGAAGCGATTAGCATGCAAATTCGAAAATCTGCTACTTTTAATCGTACGTTCATAAAATCTTAATTACCTACTTCCAAAACACCCAAACAAATTTCAGTATTCAAGACCTGATAGAACAATAATGTATATTTATAACTTCAAGTAACTTCGTATCAACTCAAAAGTCCTCATGTGAACAATAAGTTTTAATATCCTATTGTGTTTCATAGCTTGAAACTCTGTTATTATTATTGTTGCAATAAAATTACGTAGAACACTGAGTAAGGACATCATTAGGTAAGAGTAAGCAAGCAAAATAGCTTCAAAAATTATTATATTAAATTTAGAAGATGAATCGACTTGGATGGATTTTCATAAAATTTCTATACAATCATTGAGAGTTCTTTATGGTAGCCACTCACATAAATGAGTATTTCGTATTTTGGAAAAATATGTAAAACTCTGGTAGACTCTTACAAGTTCTTAAATTTCCAATTCTTATTACAAAATTTTACTCAGGATTTACTTTAGTTGAGCTACTTGAACTCGTGTGTCATGCTGCGTTAAAATTCTTCAGACCTTGTGCAAGCCTAAACTTGTGCAAGTATATCGTCACGTCATTTCATCACCATTAATATTTAATTTGTTTGTTTATATATATGTCAAAATTCAGACCAAATGACGATGTTCAATGAAATTTCATTGCGAAAGTCAAACTGAAGTATAATATATAAGTGGACCACTTCATGCTATTACACTTGAAAAAATATACTACTATAACTTACAGAAATATGAATAATTAAAACGGTTTGCATGGGTTTATGAATTTATTTCAAAGAGATGTTGTACATTTACAAACTCTATGATAGTCTGAAAATATTGGAGAGTTTATTGATAATATCTCATACCAATCTGAAAATACCTCCACCACTTCACCTCACACGGCCACCTCATACCAATCTTCACAGCAACGACGACATAAAGTTCGTTATCTTTCATTCTATATCACTTATTTCTCATCTTCAATAAATAAATATCTCCAATTTTGTCCAATCATAACTTGGCTACGCTGTTCTGATGAGGACGAAAAAGTCCGAAACGCGTTTGAATAGCTGGTTCTGTATGCTGGTTTATGATATGTATATGATAAAATAAGGATTATACGGTTTGCTTTCGCAAAAGAGGGAAAACACCCTCGAAACCTAAAGTTGATGTTTAAATAGTACATATTCTTTTTACAATTCTAGCGAAGTTCCTTCATATTTTACCACACACTATTGAAAAGGGCTTCGATTTCTTATGAAGAGCCTCCTGAGATCTACCTAAGAAATGAGGTTTACTAAGGCTGTCCTCAAAAGATAAGATATATATATATATATATATATATATATATATATATATATATATATATATATATATATATATATATATTTATATTACTATATAGAAATTCGTTCAGATATTCGTTACATAACTCATAAATTTTCTATAAACATAAATGTATCTAATTGACATTATTAACAACGTGTATACTATATATATGATCAGAGTAGATATCAGCGCCCTGTGAAAATAATTAGGGATGTAAATAGCAATTTAACAAGCAAGAATAATTAAAATATATATGCAATTTTTATTTGGGTACATACTGACATCCCCAGCGGCCATTGGTTATCTGGGGTGTTTCTTGATGTATAACAAAACTATCAAAATTTTGGTGAATTCAGTAGAAATTTTGGCAATTTCTAACTTTGATCAAGGGACTGACAGGAAAGCACAGAAAGTCTAGTGGCAAAAAGAGTGGAAATTGATTATCTACACCATAATTACTGTTTGGAAAATGCATGGAGCTAACAAAAACCGTATTTGCATTCCCAAATTCCCTTCGAATTTCAGTAAGAGTTGAAAAAAATTCGAATATTTTTATAATCGCCACCATTTCTATTTAGAGATTTTCTGTATTCTTGTGGTGGTTTATAGTTGCGCATGTTCAAAGTTCATCCAGATTTAGTCCGAAGGTTCATTGTGTTGATCTTGGGAAACTATTACCTTGAACGCCGTCATTTTAATTTAGAGATTTGATGTTTTTCGAAGATTTGAGCATTTTCGCAAGTTCTACTTCTTGAGCTAGAGAGTTAAAATAAAGTACGTGGACGTATGTATATATTAGAGAACTGCACACTGTGGGGTTCAGTTTTGATTGTAATCGTAAGCTTTATTGAAGAATTTCGAGAATTGCGCATTTCTACATCTATTCCAAATTCATTACGTAGATTGTGTTCATCCTTAGAAGGTGCTCTTTGGTGGTATAAACTTTTTCCTTATCACAGTCATTTTCATGCAGATTTCTTGATTTTTTGCGCTAGTCACAGGCAATCCAGATTGGGTTATATTGATTGAAATTTTTTACGTATATTGGATTGATGTTGGGAAAGTGCACCATAGTGGTTTCAACTATCTTTTCAAGCTTCCTATTAGAGATTTCATGATTCTTCTTTATATATATATATATATATATATATATATATATATATATATATATATATATATATATATATATGTATATATATATATATATATATATATATATATATATATTATATATATATATATATATATATATATTATATATATATATATTTTTATATATATATATATATATATATATATATATCACACTCAACAATCCTTGTCCTAGAGGTATAAAACGAATTTGAAAACCACTGCAACTACTCTCGATATACTGCAATAGTCTATAATTTTCAAGGAAAATTCGACTAATAAATACATCTCAAATTCTGTTCAACAACACTTAAGAGCCGATAAATGATTTACCTCCATGCGTAACTAACTCCATTATAAATATTCGATTCAGTAAGTTGTTGTTCTATCAGATATAAAAATATTTGAAGGTTAAGTTCACTTAAACAACTAGAAAATGTTTTTTACTACCGTTGCAATTGTTTCGTTAATGTATTGTATGGTAATTGTTAGTAGGAAGAAACATCGAAAGTAACTTATTTCATGAACAATTAGGTCCGACCAAAGTTAAATGCGCATATAATACTACGTGCATTTTCACTTCGGATACCGTGTACCTATTTAACTAATTTACAACTGGAATGAGCCACACATTGAGCTTCTATGTTGATGATCAGTAGTAAACCATTTGAAACTAGAATTATACTAATAACTTTACTTTTGTTCATTTTGCTTTATTGAATTTATTGAATTTTTTTTTTATTGTTTTCATTTTTCAACTTTTTTTATTGAGATATTTCAACCAAATTCTAGAGATATTTCTAAGTGATTCCAATAAAGTTTGAAATTGATAACTCAGTATTAAACCAATAGAGAAGAGATATGGGTAGTAGTAGTATTTATTAATCACCAAATTACATGAATTTACAAAAACATACAATAGAAAAAAGAAAGAAATAAGCGATTAATATAGGTAGTAGGAAAGGTTTGTCATACCGAGTCTTATTAACTGATATTTTTCAGCGGAAACATACCTACTGATGATTCACTTAAGTTTTTGGAAAACTTGTATGTTAAACATCAATATCGAAATTATTTCCTTTGAATATGGTCAAGATATAATGTGCTTTTTTCACTCGGGCAGACAATTATAATGCCCATACTTCTAAAAAAAATTTTCATTTGCTCTGCGGAAGATATTACAATTATATAATCAAATTCAACTTATTACGCAATTACTGCCTGATTCTTCTGAAGTTACACAGGTTAATTAACGTGCAGTTGTTTCATTAATAACGCATCAATTGTCAAATTTGAATAATGATATGTTTATATATATATTTCGATATAGAAATATAGCATATCAATTCGAAGAAATTTTACTTATCTTTCAGAATATTTAATAATATATTGGACATTTGAAGAAATGCACTTCACGCCATTTTTGGGTATATCGATAAAATCACGATTTTTGAACAACCCAGTAAAACGTAGAAAGAATTCTACTATATATCTTTATATATAAAAATGAATCCTTATTTCCTTTGGTCCCGCCATCACGCTTGAACGGCTGGATCGATTTCACTAATTCTTTTTTTGTTGTGTTTTTTATTGACAGAAGAAGGTTCTTATGAAAGAAAAAATTAAGAAAATTGCGCAGAAACTAGAAAATCTCTATATATAAAAATGAATCAACGGCTGGACCTATTTCACTAATTCTTTTTTGTTGTGTTTTTTATTGTCAGAAGAAGGTTATTATGAAAGAAAAAATTAAGAAAATTGCGCGGGAAATTAGAACATTTGGGAATAATTAAAAACAATATAAAATTATTTCTAAAATTCTTTTTTTGTTGTGTCTTTTATTGTCAGAAGAAGGTTCTTATGAAAGAAAAAATTAAGAAAATTGCGCGGGAAATTTGAGAATACTTAACCACCATATAAAATTATTTCTAATCTGTTATTTTTATGTTGTCATGTCAAAAATTTATATTACTCTCAATTGTTTACCCTTCTACGATCAACCCATATTTTTGCATCTTTTCATTTTTTTAAATTTTATCCACAGATCCGCAATAGGGCTGCAAAATGACAATCGAAAATAACAATAGTCGGTTTGAGAATAGGTCGTAATATATTTTTCATACTCCCAATGATTGCCATTTTTGGGTCAGATAGATTGATAGATAGAAAGATAGATAACTAGATAGATAGATAGATAGATAGATAGATAGATAGATAGATAGATAGATAGATAGATAGATAGATAGATAGATAGATAGGTAGATATACATAGGCAGATAGATAAAAATAATTGATATAGCAGAACGTTTGATGCCCGGTCAGATAAATTGATAGATAGATATGCAGATAGATAGACAGATAGACAGATAGATAAATAGATAGAATGATAGATAGATAGATAGTTAGATAGATAGAAAAATAGGTAACTATCTAGATAGATAGATATATAGTTAGATATACATCGGCAGATAGATGAATAGATAAAAATAATTTATATGGCAAAACAACGTTTGCCGGGTCAGCTAGTATATATATATATATATATATATATATATATATATATATATATATATATATATATAGCCTAGCAATTAGTAGATTGCTTGTGTACGAGCAGATCTAGTAAAGTGGTGCACCTATGTGCTTTGAATCATTGCAAATAATGAGTTAGAATGCCAACACATTTAACAGCATAAATTCTAATTTGTAGTGTCTCTATCCTTCACAATAAGATAGGTATAGCAGCAATCCAAGAAACAATCAAAGCCATCTTTGGAATAGAAAGTGATACTAATGAAGAGAAGATTGAATCACTTTTTCTTTGAAACTTCTGATACCGAGGACGTAATAAACAATAGCGTCATTGTGCAGATGAGAGGCAAATAAATAATTATGATACCAACCAGCTAGCACGTAGATGTTGACCAGAGATATGAAGAATTTTTAGATGACCAACTACCTAGTCTCGTGATTGGCGATTTGAATATCAAATCCAGAGACTGGGGTTTGCAGAATATATTTCGCATGTAGCAGACAGCCATCCAGTGTTAATAAGTTATGAGCATGGAGACTCCTTGAGACCTTACCTTGAATCTGAACATTCCATTATCAGAAACAAAAGTGAACTGAAAGTTACATGAGAACGATTCGTAGAAGAAATCAAATGCCTAGCTACAAAAACGAAATAAAGGGAATCTGGTAACCCATATCGCTTTCCTCCAGGTTTAAAAACAGAATAGATTAGAACAAAAAACATACTACTCAAGGCATCAAATAGAACTGGAGACACAGAATAGAATTTTGAAAATAAAATCGAACGCAATTACCAGTGAAATCCGATCAGAAGTCAGAAAAGTGGAGAATGAAAAATGGGAGAACAGACTTGCTAGACTGAAGATCCAGGACCATTCCATTCGGAGGACTACTCGCCAATTGCTTAAAGCATACTCCCCAACTTTCCTGACTTTTCATGAGGAGAATAGACTACAATAAAGGACGGAGACATTTCATTATTCACTCGAGAATCACATCAGTTTGAATGATGATATTGATTATGGCGCAGACCTGCTCCACGAGAAAGAAGTCTCTAAACTTCGCCACGAATACCATCCAGAAAGAGTGAACATTTAGAATCTTCGATAAATATTGAGAAAACTGGATACCAAAAGGGTACCAGAACAACAAATCAATAATAGAGTGATGAATAACCTGCCGGCTAATTCACTGTACATATTGCAGGATCTGAAGAAAAACATCATTATCATTATCATTATTATTATTATTATATAGGTCATATACCTAAATGTCACGTCAAAGCTGATTTATGAATGTTGCGAAAAACTCACTACACAATACCCCCAAACTCATATAGGTGCTAAGCGACCTCAACTGAATTAGATGGAGCTGTAAAATGGATACCTTGCCTACTGATTATGCAACAAGGAGACAAAGACAACTCAGCACTTGCTGATGGAATGTGGAGCATTAAACCATAGTAGAAAAACGCTATTCGAATTGCCTAAGATACAGCTCGAAAACTGCAAACACCAACCGGTGAAAAACCTATGTGAACTAAAACAGAAAGAGAAAGTGACGAATTGGGTTGAAGATAAGACTGAGAGACAAAAAGTCCAAGAAGATAATATGCAGCTGTATAACAGAATAGTCCCAAGACCAAAAAAACTGAAAATAAGACTTGATGATTCACGATAACGCTTGTCCAAGGATGTTATTTGTACATATTTGTACAAATGTAATGTAATGTTATAAAACATTATACTCTGAGGGTTTGAGATAAACGTTTCTAGTAGAAATTCAATATATATATTGAATAATTTGTGATCGCCAATAGTTTGTTCATAGGTAGATAGATTATATAAAAATCATCCTTACGAATAAACTTATTCAAGTAGTGAAATAATAAATGGAAATTATTCGCGCTTCAGCAAATGCTAGTGCTTCTCAAAATGATTACACCAAGAATATGAACAACTTAAGTTGTTACTGATTTACTTGCAGGTTAACTTTCTTATATTCCTTCGATATGTAATTAACATGAAAATTACAGCTTTCTCAGTTCCTGATGTAAAAGAGAGCATGTCGATATATTTGGGTTGGTAAAAAGATAAGCCAACCAATGTGATACCTAACTCGGTACTCCAGAGTGTATGAGCATCTTCCTCAACTCACAACTCAATTTTGTAGGAAAGAAGAAACAATATTAAGAGTCAGGTAATATCAGTTACATGGTATGGAAAACCAGAAAAACTCTTACCAAATAATTTAGATGATGTGTTCATAATGATGATAAGTATTTGATTCTATGATTTGTTTTCAAAAAGATATTGCTCGCAATTTAAAATATGATGAATATTACACCTTCATATTCCAAATTATTATTTCAATGTATGTGATTGATGGCTAATAGTTGGATGTTCTGAAGATGTGGATAGTATTCTATTATTATTTGATTATCATAGTCGATTCATTATGTATGGGATCGTTTTAATGTGTTGAAAAAATTAACTATGTATTTGAGTTTGTGCGTCTGTATGTTTTGAACCATGTTGTTTACTTGAACAATTATTTCTGTATATATTGTATGTTTTCTATAAGTTCCATCCTTTATAAGTTCAGCTGATTTTTCTTGAGATGTTGGTGCCATCAAAGTCGAAATTATGATTTTCATTATTTGTTTGTTTGATAAGTGCTCTAGTTTGTTTTTGTATATTTGTGTGTTTTTAACCTTTCCTGCCATCCGGAAATCCATATTCAAAAGTTTCCATTTTCATTTATATATGTATACAATTTCCAATAATTTTTTGAATTAATATTTTCAGTGGGTGTAGGCTTTGCGCCCTCTTACACTTATATCCTCAAACTTACCACCGGCATATCTAAAACATGCAACGAAAATATTCATATAAACTCAAGCAATGAGAAATCTATATACATATCGCAACAATTAAATAATTATAGATCTTTAACATGACACACAAGAATAAGATATCTTCGACCTAGCAATCAAATAATAATAATTCAGCTTGAAGATCGAGATAAGACTTACGATTTATCAGACATTACCTACAAAAAACTCATAACATTCCGTCTCTCAAATTGCGGTTCAACTCCTTGCCACTCTCTTGGTTGAATTTTAAGAATGCGAAAATTTACACAAATTTTGATACTTTTGCTCTGCTTCAAGAAGCACATACATACACACATACCTATATATATATATATATATATATATATATATATATATATATATATATATATATATATATATATATATATATTTATAAATATCTATATATAAATATATATATATATATATATATATATATATATATATATATATATATATATATATATATAGATATATATATATATATATATATATATATATATATATATATATATGTATATATAATTATATATATATATATATATATATGTTTGTGTGAAAATAATAATAAAGAACTTAATTGATTTATAAAAGGCAAATCTTTGTTACTTAATAATCTAGGAGAGTTTCAGTCAACCATGAAAATGTACATCCTATGTATCAGTTTCCTGGTTGTCTGTTCATTTAATATAGCAAGTAGATTTCCAATATTATCCAACAAAATACAACCAGAAATAATATGAAAGTAATAAATATGCAGTTATAAGGGAAAAATAAAAAAGGACGCCTTGTTTTCCAGAAGTAACTAAACTATTTCCATTTGTGGAAATTATGAAAAAAAAGAAAAATGAATGAATGAAAAGGAAAATCAAGTATTAACAAATTCATTATATAGTATGAATATTGCAGCGTTAAAAGTTTTATTAGTTTAAGTGATGCTTTATGCATTGGGCAAGTTTAGGTTTCACTCAGTGTCTTCCAGAGATGTCTTCCAAGTCTTCCTGTAGGATATGTAGGTTATGTATAGTTATATGGAAAGCTTATTCAATGAACTTGAGAAACTTTGATTAGTGCTTAGGGATAGTAAAAGGGCTGTCAACCCTCTCAGATTTCCGGAAGACTCTAGTAATAATGGTTACCCTCCCGACCTCCCGGATTACAATAATTTCTCAGGTTTTTCTAAAATTATACGCTACCGTCGTTCTAAGAAAAATTCGATCTTTACTGATTATGATTTTGTGGTGAAAAACCGTCAAATATAAAATACTGGTCGAAAGCAAAATACATGTAAATTTTAAATTGGTTGACAGTTTCTCACCCTCACCCTCCCCCCTCTAGTCGACTTCTTAAAATTTTCCCGGGTTGGTCCTTTCGAAGGTTAGCAACCCTAGATTGTAGGTGTATTTTTGCGTCTTGTATGGGATTATAAACGTCAGTTAGTTCTGAATACTATTTTATCACATAGATAAAGTAGATACTTTAGGTCAATAATCTTGTGATATAAACAAATTTCTAGTTCGATGTTGCATACAGAGCCAGTCCGTTGATCTGATTTTCTTTGTGACTGATATTCCGTGTGTCAGGCCGGAGTCAAGAATTTACATCCTCTTAATGCATTCACTATCTATACCTACTATATAAGAATTGAACAGACTGTCGCAATAATTGAAGTGTGCCATGACTAACGAAGTATTTTCAATGATCTTGAGAAAAAATTTCTATTCTGACGAATAATCCATAAATTTACGAAAGCCCTCTGTAGACATTTAGTAATCTATATATATATATATATATATATATATATATATATATATATATATATATATATATATATATATATATATATATATATATATATATATATATAATATATATATATATATATACAGTGGGCCCCCGGTAATCCGGCGCCTCCTGTAAATCCGACATGCCTATCATTATTGAATGTAAGTTCACATGCATAATTTTGCGAAAAAAATTGGACTGAATATTTTCAATACCTTCAAAATTTGATTATTTTATCATAGTTTTTTGATTATGCATTTGTTTGTATACAATATATATTTCATAATGTGAAATTTAGTTATTATTTTTCTGTAAGTTCTATAGCATTAATAAGGTTAAATTCATAATCAAACGTAAGCTGTCTATTGTGGTGTTTAATTTACTAAATTCGACATACATAGGTATGTATGTATATTATGATTTGTAGTTCAGATAGAATCTTATCATTTTGATCTGTAATTTGTCGGATCTACAATGTACTCTTTTTTCAAAAAATTCTGGAATATAGGGGGTCTTAGGCGTAACTCTATAATCCGACAATTCGATAGTCCGACACGGCCCTGCAAAAACGTTTGTCGGATTACCGGGGATCCACTATATATATATATATATATATATATATATAAGTATATATATATATATATATATATATATTATATATATATATATATTAATAATATTATATATATATATATATATATATATATATATTATATATATATTAATTATATATATATATATATATAACTTTTTGATAATTATTAGCAATAACAGGCTTGGTGAATCTCAAAAAACTCGATTTTATTAAAAAGTTGACGTTTCGCCACGACATTCGTGGCTTTTTCAAAACTTTTGAAAAATTGAAATTTCTTTGACATTTATTGATTTGAAAAAATTTGAATAGTTGAAAAAGACTACTATGTTTCATCAAAATTTTTCGGCTGTGGCCGTTCTCTGTTATTTATTACGTGCTATTCAGTCCAATATTAACATTCAAATCTGTTATTATTAGATGGTAAGGGAAACCACAGAAACCTTTACCCACGTAATGTTCGAAATAGGTTCAAATTATTTTGATTTTGAAAAGTCAAAGAATAGAGTACTATTTATCTTTTTTTCAAAATTTTTTTATTACGGCTGTGGCCGTCTTCAGTTATTAATTACGTGCTATAATTATATATAAAAGAACAAAACAATTTGGTCAAAATGTAGAAAACAGAAAAACTGAATTGACATATTCGAGCTATGGAAAACGCTCGACCATGTCAATTTAGTTTTTCTGTTTTCTACATTTTGACCAAATTATTTTGTTCTTTTATTGACATCTGTCAAAAATATGACGTCATCGACATTTTTCTCAAATGACAGTATATAGCATGCGATACATTGTTTGAAAGCTCTTGCTTCACTTAGTAGGTATGTTCCTAGATTTTTATGCGCTGCAGCTCCTTTTCAAAATGGCGGGCGTCCAAAACTTCTATTGCAATGCCATTGAGATATCGAATTTCCTTTTTCACCATGGAATTATAAAACAAGCTCAGGCCCAGAAACTCAATGTAAGGACAGGAATTGAATGATGAAGATTAAGTTCTGTCTGAGTATGATGATTGCTGGCTTTTTTCTGACTAAAAATAATTTTCACAATTGGACCGCCGCATTTTTAAACGGAGCTACAGAATCGCATGAAAATCTGGGAACATACTAAGTGAGCTTTCAAACAATGTATCGCTTGCTGTATACTGTCATTTGAGAATAATGCCGATGACGTCATATTTTTGACAGATGTAAATAAAAGAACAAAATAATTTGGTAAAAATGTAGGAAACCAAAAAACCAAATTGACATGTTCGGCCGTTTCCATGAATCCTGAAGGCTACCAAATTATTAGGGTAAGTCCATACTTTTTTCCACACTGTATATATATATATATAAATATATATATATAATATATATATATATATATATATATATATATATATATATATATATAAATATATATAGATATATATATATATACCATTTCTTTACTGAGTATTTTGTCTAAGGTATTTGAGAAGGTGGTTCATGGCAGTGGCGTAGATAGGGGGGGATCAAGGGGATCAATCCCCCCCCCTTGAGCCTACAAAAGTTATCTACGTATTTAAGTATACATGAAATTAATTAAGCACTAGCTCCTCTTTTGGCATTACTTATGCATGTGCAATTATATAAAAATCATCTAGATATGTTTTTATGACGGCTGTGCAATTGAGTATTGTATAAATTCCGTGCTTCAGTAGCCACGAAAGGACGCTCGCTATAATTATGGACACATCGAGCACATGTAAATATTCATAATTTTAACATTATAATGAATCAAGAAATTGAATCATTTTTCTAATTTTGGGTGAAGTTACTTGTAGTTTTGAGCATATTTTATTCAATGTTCAATTAGTAAGCTTAATCGGTCACTATGAGCAAAAAACGTGTGTAAAAAAGTTCAAATGGTTCTAATGGAATAGTCCAGGGCATTTAGAGCGAAATCGGCCGGATTAAATGAATTTGGCCGTGCAGCAGATATCGAGATGCGGTTTTCTGCATTGTGTTCTGGAAGGTCACAGAAAACGAGTCTATATGGTCTGGTTAATCCGTTTCTGGAAAAATTCCTTCTGGGCCGGAAAATGCATTTTCGAATTGCATCACTACTTGCACCATTATAGGAACGACTGGAAACTCGGAAAAATCACTCGTAAATTGTTTCTCAGGAGTTTTCAGGCCCACCGAACTCGATTCTGGCATTAGAATTACCCGGGGGCGCTCTGCGGCGGCTAGCGGGGGTGGTGAATTGGGGAGATATTGCAGCGTGCATGGAAATCTCTCCAAACTCGTTACTCGGGGGTTTTCGGGGATGCCTAAATCAATTCTGTCATTGGAATTACCCGGGGGAGCACGGGGGCAGCTCTGTGGGGGTGCGTTAATTGGGGGAGAAGATGTGCTAAGCGTACATGCGAAAATCGCTCTAAACTCGTTACTCGGGATTTTTCGGGATCCCGAATTCAATTCTGTCATTGGGAATTATCTATGGGCGCACGGGGATGGGCTCTGCGTGGGTGCGGGGGTGGTTAAATGGGGGAGAAAATGCAGCGTGCATGAAAATCGCTTCCAAAACTCGTTATTCGGGGTGGTTTTCGGGATGACGAATTCAATTCTAGCATTAGATTTTTCCGGGGCCCGGTCGGGGCCCCTCTGTGAGGTTGGTTTGGGGGGGGGGGGATGTCAGCGTCCATGACAATCAGACATAAGACTTCCACCAGGGATATGAATAATAAAAATTTTGATGGAATATTAAAATAAATAAATATATACAAATTTTTAATAAAAACAATTGCTTTGGTGGAGTCTTGAGATTTGAGAAAGGCGCCATAGCTGGAAAGGTAGAGTATCGTTACCACCGGGACCAGCGCGAACAGAAAGTATTTCTGCTTATCGACTGAAGAGAAAAAATATGGCTTTCAGTTCCCGCGCGCAGTCGGCGTCCTGTCACCATGACCAGAAGCCGATCCCGAGGAAATTTTGAGCAAAATTTCTTGTTCTTCTCAAACCGACTATGGCCTGAGGTGCGGGTGCCGCCGAAGTGGGTTGGAGAGCTCACTTGCAATGCAACCATTGCGATGGCAATCGCTCAAACCAAAAAGACGCTTCCAATGAGACCGAGAGTAGTGAGACGAGGAAGAAGATGAAGGGAGGGGAAGCAAATTCAGGAGGGAGAGAGAAGGATGAAGGACGGGAAGAAAGACGTAGAAGAGGTTTGAACAAGATGTTTAGGTATTTTAAGTTAAAAATTGAAGTTTATAATGAATAATTCCGATTAAATTAAAAACTCCTATATTGTTATTTTGAATATAAGTATTTTTTTCATATTTGTGATTGTTATTCACCTTCTCCTTTACCATTCAGGGCAGCTGCCACCCTCCCTTAGACAACCTCACAGAGGGGCCCCGACCGGCCACGGACGGACGGAAAAATCTAATGCTAGAATTGAATTCGTCATCCCCGAAAACTCCCGAGTAACGAGTTTGGAGCGATTTCCTCGCACGCTGCAATTTCTCCCCAATTCACCACCCCCGCAGAGCAGCCCCAGTGCGCCTCCCGGTAATTCAGTCGTTCCTATAATGGTACATGTAGTGATGCAATTGGAAAATGCATTTTCCGGCGCAGAAGGCATTTTTCCAAAAACGGATTAATCAGACCATATAGACTCGTTTTCTGTGACCTTCCTTAACACAATGCAGAAAACCGCATCTCGATATCTGCTGCACGGCCAAATTCATTTAATTTTCTCTATCTTCCCTGGACTAGAATTCTATTTTGAAGTTAATAAAATTTGTCGAGTCAGTAAAAATTTCGAGGGATCGTGTTCAATCCATTTTTGGACTTCTAGATAAGATAGATATATGGATCTTGGAGAAGAATTTACTAATCATGAGAATATATCAGTATTTTCGGTAATTTTGAAGCATGATTTATACGATTTTGACAAAGCAGCTGCTAAATTGATCAGAACTGACGAGTTTTATCAAAAATTTCTCACTGCCAAACCTGCTGTTCTCGTTTAATTCGTAGAGGCGATGTTAAGCCTAAAAATGCATATAAAGAGCTGGATGATTGCTTAGAATTTTTTTTTTCGAATATCATATGTTGCTCAGAATTTTAGCCACGTTGCCCTTCTGACTATATAAAATACATCGCAAATTAGAAACGTTTGTCAAAAAAACACCGAAAACTCGATTTTCTCCTTTAATTTTCCCAAGAATATATTCAATGATGCAGGTATATAACCTATTCAATATAATTCAATTTTTCACTTATTCTCAATTAATGTTTTCAAATTCAATTACTCAATTTCAATTTTTTGCAATTTCATTTAATTATTCTGCTTATTTTGTACTACTTGAAGATTATGTTCATCAACAAAAATAGAACTTAAGAAGAAGTGGAATTTTATTATATATATATATATATATATATATATATATATATATATATATTTATATATATTATATATATATATAGTATAATCATTTTGAAATACAAAAAGTGCGACGATGAAATGTTCGCCCCTGTGCCAAGGGTTTGTCGCAAGTGAAATTAGACAGAAAAATTTGGAAAATGAAAAAAAATGTAAAACTGTGAAGGCAGGCATACTGATTTAATAAACCTAGAGAAATAATCGTAAAGAATAGTCAAATATCATGAGTTTTTGACACCGAGGCGAAGCGCGAGAAATTCTGTTTGGACTGTTATAGTGAGGATGTTTTCATGACGACAGGGCTTCACAATGACATTTAATATTAAGAAAATAGTAGTGTAGGCGTTTTTTAAGCGGCATTGTTACCGATTACCATTAACTTCAAAATGGTAATGATAGAGAAATATAAATCGTTCTGTTGAAAAAAAACGCACCAATACACAATATATATTATAGATTTCCAAAAAAAATTGTTTTTCATTATTTTTTTGTTTGTTTTAAAATACTGAAATTGTTTTCTTCATAAAAAGGTATTTTTAAATTTTTTGCGAGGGAGGGGACAATGTCGCCCACTGAAAATTTCTTCAAATATGCTCTGCTAAGTGATATCCCCCCCCCATCGCAAAAAGCTATCTACGCCACTGGTTCATGGTCGAATGTTGAACTACCTTAATAAATTTTCCATCATTTCTAGCTACCAGCACGGTTTTCGCAGTGGTAGATCAACCCAGTCTGAGGTATGCAATTTTGTTGAATTTGTGTACGGTTGCCTTGACGATGGCTTCTATGTGGCGAGTTTATTTTTTGACGAGTCACGAGCATTTGATTGCTTACAGCTCAATTTCATAACCAACAAAATGTATAGTTTAGGATTTAAAGGAGTTTTTCTGAACTGGATCACGAGTTTTTTATCTGACCGCAATTTTTTTGTTGAGAACAATGATGGTTCCTCGAAATGTTTATGCTACAGAGCTATTGGGAGTGCCCCAGGGCTCTGTGTTGGGACCTCTGTTTTTTTGTTATTTGTAAACGATGTCCGAGTACAATCATGCTGGACTCTATCACCTTGTTTGCTGGATGACACTTACTTGGCGGTGTCGCTCAGACCACTGGTGAACTCAAGTTAAAATGCGAGAGACTGCATCCGGGAATTCTCGGATTGGTGTTACAAGAATTCTCTAATGTTAATACTTAGATAAAACAGAATTTATGCAGTTTCAACTGCGTGAAATGAACCTGAAACGAAGCGTTGGTTATCGATTTTTCAGAAACATGTACAGCGCGCAATTGTGTAAGATTTTGGGTGTGATTTTTGGGATCGTAGTTATGGTTTATTAAGGAAGTGATCTGTTTTGCGGACTCAGATGGATTGATGTTGGTGGTGTACTCTGTATTGCATCAGGCCATGTTCTGAGGATGTATTTGGTGAGTGTAGGGTCAGGCGCTGTAGTGTCAGCGTAGGTATCGAACGGTCAGTAAAGAAGTTAAAACAAATCATTCTACGCGCTTAGTCGTGCTTAAACACTCGTTGCCAATGGAGAGCCTACTCACGGTGTATTATGCACTCGTTCACAGTCATCTGAGTTACAATGTTGTTTTGTGGGGTGGCTTCGACTGAAGTGGAAGAGTTTTTCTCACACAGAAAAGGATTATACGCCCATTTGATAATTTGAAACCCCAGGAGTGCCTGCCGACCGACATTTTATTCAGCAGAAAGTTCTACCATTGCCGTGTATCTATATTTTACATTGTCTCTTGTTTGTTCGGCACAGGTTATTTGAATCTGAATAAACTTACAAGTTTTCCACAGTATAATACGCGGAATAAGGAACATTCTGTATTCCCACGCATGCTACGCCTTCTAAGTTTTGAGTTATCGCCTAGTTATGTAGGAATCAAACTTTACAATCGTCTCCCCCAAGGGATTAGGTCTTTAGATTTATTATGTTTCAAGAAGGAAATTGAGAAGATTCTCTTTAAACACTGCTTTTACAGCTTAAAAGAATATTTTTCAGTGAAATTCTGTTAGTCTTTCTCCTAATAAGTTAATTTGTTACTTGTTAGGTTAATATGTATATTTAGTATGTGACGTGTCCTATACATTTATGTAATGTCTGAAAGGATAAATATATATTATTATATATATATATATATATATATATATATATATATATATATATATATATATATATATATATATATCAGACATCAAAAAAATCTCAAAATTAAAGGCCCAGAAAATCTTAAATGGTTATAAAAACTACTTCCGCACCTCACTCTTGCTTCCGATTTAGTGCAATAGTCTATTATTCTTGGGGAAAAAAGAACTGAAAACGAAATTTAAGAGAAATTTGATGATTGATTACAATCGCAATTGAAAATGTTCAAGAATTCATTATCGTAATTGAACAGTACTTATCTGCTTCTTATGTACATACAATTACTGTAATTAGGTGTAGGTAAGAGCTCATATAGGACTGCACATGAACAATAATAATGTAGATATACAACATTTTAACGCGTTCTAGTTTGTAATATTTGTGTATAAATCATTGACAGTGAATATTATGTATACGAACTATTTCAATCAGTGAATGTTGCAAAACAAGTAATTACTTTTATGACGAACAAAAACTAAATTTGAATTTACTACGTTATTATCACAAAAATATTTTGAAAAATATAACACTACGATTGCAATTTCATGTACTTGGTTTTACTCTCACTTATTTTTAGACCTAAATATTGCGCTGCATACTCTATTATTAGAAATTCTTTCTTAACGTTCACGGTTGTGTTTCCAATGATGTCTATGTCATCCGCGAAGGCCAATATAAGACGGGGGCCCCGATTTCTGAATAAAAAGTCTGTATTTTTGCCTCCCCCACCACCTTCTCTGAGGCTATATTAAAAAGTAGTAGGGAGATGGCGTCTCCCTGTTTTAGACCATTATTTATAGTAAAAAAGGTTGAGAGCTTTCCTCCGATCCGAACTGCACTTACTGAGCCTTCCATGCTGATCTTTGTTAAACTGACAAGTTTGTTCGGGATTCCTAACTCTGTCATAGCATTCCACAGCTTCACCCTCAAGACGTTGTCATACGCTTGTTTAAAGTCAATAAAGAGTTGGTGTAGGACTTTATTGTATTCCCAGCACTTCTCCATTAGTTGACCACATCAAGAACGGAGCGTAGGGATCGAGAAGGACAAAATGTGACGATGGACCAATACAACTTCGAAAGAGTCCATGAATTTAAATATCTGGATACCACTATCACGTCAAACAATAACCTGACCAAGGAAATCAACATCAGAATGCAAAGTGCCAACCGCTGCTGTTTTGCATTACAGAAAGTAATAAGATCCAAAAATGTATCTCGAAGGACAAAAATAAGAATATACCACTCCATTATAAGACCGATTATGACTTACGCCTCTGAAACCTGGACCATGACGAAACAGAACGAGAACAGACTGAGAATTGCAGAAAGAAAAATCCTAAGGAGTATATACGGACCCACAAGGGATGAAACAACACAGGAGTACCGTAGTAGGAAAAATAGGGAAATAGAAGAACTATATGACCAAGCAGACATCGTAAAAATAATTAAAGCCGAAAGAATTGTCAGAAGACAGGAGGATGGAAGAGTTGTAAAGTTAGTATGGATCGACCGATAGAAGGCCATTAGGAAGACCACGACTACGGTGGAGAGACAACATAGCGTCAGATCTTAGAACTCTGAATATCACGGATGCAGAGGAGCTAATGATGGACAGTGTCCAATGGAGGAGAATTGTTGAGTCAGCGAATACCCACCCTGGGTTGTAAGAGCTACAGAGGAGGAGGAGGATTGCAATTTCAGTCACTAGACCATCATCGGGCAGATTGAATTAAGAACTTCTTAACTCAATCTGCCCGATGATGGTGTAGTGGCCGAAATTGCAATCGCAGTGTTATATTTTTCAAAGTATTTTTGTGATAATAAACGTAGTAAATTCAAATTTAGTTTTTGTTCATCATGTTAAATTATCACGTAGTAACGACGGATTCCATCAACTAATTACTTTTATATAATTTGATACTTTCAAATTTATCATCAAACTAGTTGGGTATTCTCTTTGCTCTTGCTCCGAATTACTGTCCTATGGCATTCTTCAATTTTCGTTATTGCAAAAGAAATCATTGCAGAAGTTCTGAACAAACCAAAATAACTATGAGGAATATATTTCCAGGAGTCTGAGTCTGTTAGCTAATATTTCCCTTCGTTGTTTGTTCATTCTGCGTCTGTATAGAAATATCCTGCTATCAAATCATGAAAAACATACTTCTTGACCATGGTTAATTTCATACATTACATAAAGTGAACAAGGAAAATTCTTTAATAATTTAAAAATTATCAAACAACTTTCCAAGGGAGCTGGTTATACGTATTCCGCAACGCAAAATCGGCATTCGCAATCGAACGGTGAATTATAGAAATTGTCACCCTGACTCAAAATCTGCATACAGCTGTTTCGATCTTATTAGATTTCATCAGTGCAACTTATTTGACTCGGAGTGAATTAACAAATCTCTAATTGTTCCCCAATACAAATAGTGGCCAGTAACACTGTCTGGATAACAACCCAGAGCGCCCTCCCACCAAAGATATTGGGAACCAACAATTCACCGCTTAGATCGAAAATGCAGAAAATCGTCGCGTAAACACGTACCTCCTGATATGAAGATATCTACTCTACAACAGTGGTGTATATGATTCCAAGGCAAACTAACATAGTGATTTAAAACCTTTCGAGAGTGCGCTCCGAAGATGCTAGCAGCGAAAAACGCAAAATACAATCAAAACATAAAAAGCATACTTGTTGACCATGGCCAATTCCATACATTACATAAAGTGAACAAGGAAAATTCTTTAATAATTTAAAAATCTTCATATCTGGAGGTACATGTTTACGCGACGATTTTCTGCATTTTCGATCTAAGCGATGAATTGTTGCTTCCCAATATCTTTGGTGGGAAGGCGCTCTGGATTGTTATCCAGACAGTGTTACTGACCACGAATTGTATTGGGGAACAATTAGAGATCTGTTAATTCACTCCGAGTCAAATAAGCTGCACTGATGAGATCTAATAAGATCGAAACAGCTGTATGCAGATTTTGAGTCGGGGTGACTGGACAATTTCTATAATTCACCGTTCGATTGTGAATGCAGATTTTCCCAGTTTACTTCACAAAATGGATTAGTGGAGTCCATTGTTTAATATTACACGCAGCAAATACTGTTAGATGCAGAAAATATCAAACGAAGGAATAATAGGAGAACATTATTATTGAGATCAAGATGCAGAATTTCCGAACGTGTTCTTTATTACAAAGAAACGTTCGAACTTGATTCCGAAAAATATTAAAACAGGAAAAAGACACCGCTCGATCTTGACCATACTCAGAAAGTTTTTCCTCCAACGATTTCAGATCGTGCAAAGAATAAGTATCTGAACTTTTTGTACACACCCTGTAGATCCTATAATTTCGTGAAGTGTTGCATAATATACTTTGAGTTGGGAAAATACTCCGGAAGAATAAATACTTTCGATTCTGAAATGGTTTTGTTAACAACCTTGCTACACTGTTCGATTCATCACTAATGACAAATGAAGCTTGTGAAAGTATTTTTGAGGAGAAACCAACTGAGAGTTCGTTCACTTGCACATCTATTATCAATCCACTTATTTATGAAAGAGTATATATTCGGATTCGGTGATCGAGGTATACTTGAACGAGCACATCCTATTTCATAAATGTTTAGTGAATTGATAATAAATGAAAAGTTGATGGAATCCGTCCTTACTACGTGGTAACTTTTTATAATGAACAGGAACAAAACTGGATTTTAATATGTTCATTATCACAAAATATTTAGAAAATATATACTCCTATTTTAATTTCTGTCATACTACTATCATCGGGCAGATTGAATTTAGAACTAAAATAGTTATTTATCTACTCCAGTGAGTTAAGAAGCTATTACCGCACGCATTTTGAGTGAGTTAAGAGCTTCTTAACTCACGCATTTTTATTACCGCACTCTTTCTTTAGATGACTACCAAAATAAAATAAAAAGTTTGTAAAACATTTATTTAGCAATCCAGAAATGGCTCTCGATGACTCTTCTTCAATATCAGAAGTAATACTTTCCGAATCGCTCATTTTAGATTACAATTTTTGGAACTTTACTTTAAAGTGACATCAATATTATTTAATATCAAATTGACATTGCCATGCATGGAACTTATTTGAACAAAGGTACTAAGGTAAAATTAATTATAATAAAAATGAATCATATAAAAATAAGTATCCCGGTTAGGAGTAGATAAAATATTGTACAATACACGCGAGTTAACCCCATTAAGACACTTGTGTGGTTACACAACTCGTGCTACGCACTCGTTATGCAACTTTCACATGCGTATCTTAAAGATGCTGTTAACTCACTTGTATCGTAAATAACTATTATGTACCAAGTGCGTTATATAGATCCTCACATCCGGAGGAAAACATTCGGCCCGATGGGCGTAAGAATGTAGTAACGCACGTGGTGCATACAAGATTTCATTTTTCATGAAAAAATTAATTTATTATAATGAAAAAGCGATTTTAAAATCGGTTCATTGCTCCTATACTTTCCATTTTCCTTCTCATAGTAGGCATGTCATTTGTTGATATTTTGACGTTTTTGAATATTTTTGTCATCATATTTAGTGAATGACATTGCTGATTTCTTTATGTAGTCTTATAGAAATAATGGAAATGAAAATGAATTTACCCAAGAATATCATACAAAATGCAGCCAAAGCTGCGAATAATTCATTGCCGGAAAAATCTAGGGTCGTATACGACAAGTATTATCAAGAATCAAGAAGAATCAAAGAAAGTTGCTTCATTTTTCCTCGTACAATTACCGGACGTTATGATACATTATGCCCGCAAAAGCGGGCGTTATGGCATAGGGCATAATGAGTGTGTTCATAGCAACCGTATCCAAGATGAAATAAACATATAATATACAAGTGAAAAATAAAAAAACATATGCCTCTTACACAGGTATTACCTTCCCAGGAATTTATATTAGAAATAATGCCCCTTCGAAGAATAAATAGTAAGGGTAGGTTATTAAAATAGGATTTTCATCTTCATAATTTGAAAGTTCTTGGAATACATTGTAGTTTGAATATATAATATAGGAGAATTATTAAAGTCAATTTGGTCATTCAGCAAGCCATTAGCCATTTGGCTATTTTCGAAAAGTTGTGAATAATTTATAAATTATGTATATGTGAAAACGGGGATAGTTTTCGCAGGTTTGGTTCGTTCAATCGGTATTATTTTTCAAAAAAGATAGTTGACATCCTTGAATATTTTTTCAAATGATCGACCAGTCTGACCTATATATACACTTCATTTTACCAACAAATTAACCTGTAACTTGTATACAAGTTAATTTATTCTGTATGTAAAGGAGTGTATACAGGACAAACTGGTAGATCGTTTAAAACAAGATTCAAAGAACTCCGCAATTTTTTTTGAAAAATAAAACAGATTTATTGTTTTCATACCATTGCCGCAAAAACCATAACCCATTTCCACAAATAGATAATTTCCAAATTATGCCCATTGCCGAATGGAGTAATAATAAATTATTTGAAATCATTGTAAAATTTCAAAGTCAATCATAATAAAAATGGTAATGTCTTGCTGATCGACCAGATTGACTTGATTCTCCTATATTTGATACATTCAAACCATAATGTATTCCAAGAACTCTGAATTTATCGAGTTAAAAATCCCATTTGAATAGTCCTTAATATATATTTTTCGAATATCTCTAATAATCCTGCCATAATTTCCTGGAAAGGTGAAAACTGTTTGAAAGATAAAGTTTTTATTTAGTTCTAAACTCAGTCTGCCCTATGATGGTCGTATGACCGAAATTGCAATAGCAGTACTTATATACTTCTTGACTATTTTGTGATAATAAACACATTAAATCAGGTTATGTTTGTGTTCATCATGAGAATAAATATGCAAGAGAATTATCAGATATTTTGGAGAGGAGAAGGGTTTACTTCAATCTGGTCGTTAACTAAATTTCCGGAAATTTTATATTTATTTATGTATAGGGATTCCCAACAGTTGGTTTTATGGAGACTATTTTCAAATTGTAATATATTATAATTGTGATTAAAGGTATTGTTTTCTTGAATGAGATGACATGCATAATTAGAATCAGTTTTCTGCTTAATATAGCTACGTTGGTGTTCGTGTATTCGAGTTTCGAAATTTCGAATTGTACGTCCTATATAGAATTTTTCACAATCATTACAGTCGAGTTTATAAACACCAGTACGTTCATCTCTGTGAATTTTTGATTTGTTGTTTTTAATCAATTTTCCAATGCTATTATTGGTTTTATATGAAATTTTGTTTTTGAAAAAACAATTTCAGGTTTTCGGAAGTTTTTCCCAAGTATGTTAAACTGCTAAATACTCTACTTTTTTCGGATATAAGTGGGTAAATTTCTGAAATTGTCATTTTGTATTTTTTTCTCTGAATGAGGCTGTCAATCATATTAGGTGAATAACCATTATTTACTGCCATTTGTTTAATTATATGCAATTCCTTCCGAAAATTAGCTTCGGACAACGGAATTTTGAAAAGTCTATGAATCATACTATGATAAGCCGCTAATTTATGTGAAAAAGGGTGTAGTGATGTGTTATGAATTGTAATATCTGTATGAGATGGTTTATGAAAAATTGAAAATTCATGTTTGTTGCTTTTTCTGGTAATAGTTAAATCTAAGTTGTAATTGTGATATTTGTAGATTTAAGAAAGGCTTTTGATGTGGTTAGTATAGACAGATTGTTACTGAAGTTACAAAGCATGGGTTTTAGAGGTGGTTTTTTGGAATTGATTAATTCTTACTTAACAAATAGAAGTCAGTACGTTTTCTTGAATAATATAGTTAGTGATAACCTTTCAAATAACTATGGTGTACCACAGGGCTCCGTACTTGGTCCATTATTGTACTCATTATATGTGCTTAGTCTAAGATGTGCCAACTTGTCAGCTAGGTATTTTACTTTTGCTGATGATACTGCACTTGTATATCGGGGGGGAAATGAGTTTGAGTTGATGGAACAGGTTAACCACGATTTAGATCTTTACAGTAGATGGCTCTATTACAATAAAATGAAGATTAATATTGACAAGACCAAGTATATGTTGTTTAAACAAAAAAATAAGCAAATAGGTAACATTAGTATCAAAATTGATAATACTGAATTAGAAAGAGTTGAATCCATCAAATATCTTGGCCTTGTTATTGATGAATCACTAGGCTGGGAAAAACATCTAAGAAAGCTAACTGAAAGAACTTTTCTTGTGATTCCGGTCATTTATAAGTGCAGATCATACCTAAATAAAAAAACTAAATATCTAATTTATAACGCATTTTTTCTGACTCACTTCCGATATTTGATACCTGTCTGGGGTTCTTGTTGTAAGACTGCCTTTGAAGGGATGCAAGTACTTCAAAACAAAATACTAAAGATTTTGTTCAATTATAACGTGCTGACTTCCACCGAACAATTATATAAAGATTTAAACATCGATAAATTAAAAGCGATATTAAAATTGGAACAATGTAAATTAATACACAAAATCTTGTATGGAAATCAAAAAACGAATACAAATTTTACATGTGCAAATGAGATACATACCTATAGTACGAGAACACGTAATAATATGTATTTAGAATCTAGTAGAACCGATATTAGTTTGTTCAGTCCTGTGCAATGTGCTATTCGATCTTTTAATGAGTTACCAGATAATTTGAAAACAATTCGGAACTTTAAACATTTTCTAAGGAATCTAAAATTATACATAAAAAAAAACTTAATTTAATACAATGTACCTGTCTTGCTGTGAATGTCTGAATAGCCAGTTTATTTTTGTTGGTATTTAAACTTTAATTTAGTTATAATCTCGGGGCCAGTATTTATACTGTTTAGAGATGTAAAGTTAGGATTGAGGATTATTGTAATGAGATCAATAAAGAGTTTTCAAAAAAAAAAAAAAAAAAAGTAATTAATAGAATTATTCATTTCAGTTTCTAGAGAAAATTTAATACGAGGGTGTATGGAATTAATATAAGTAATGAAATTATCCAATTGTCTATCTGTACCAGTGTAGCAAACAATGTTTACTCAATAGATTTTTATTTTAACCTGTGAAAAGTTAGTTTTTTATTTCTTTATGAAGTTATGAATATGAACTTTCACCAAGTAAATGCCAATTCCATTCAATCAGATATTTTTATTCAGTTCTAAACTCAATATTGCTCAAATTTTGATAGATTCGTTCTACCTTGAAAACAACGCGAGATATCAAATTTCAACTCATCTGCTTTGATGGGCTCCTAGTAAGTAAAGTGTACAGATGCACTACAGATAACAGAACTGAAGCCAAATTGAATTTTTCATAGGTATAAGTATTATGAAAGTTATAGAAAAATATAGGTATCTATAGTTACTAAAATATATAATTGTTTCAATTTAAAAAATCGAGATTATTCATTTCGAAATATTCTACATATGATATTGATTTGTGTGTACCTGGTATAATGGAAATCAATATAGTGGTAGTTTTGTAGATCTGAGTTGAAAACATGCATCAAGAACCGCTAAATTACGTGAATATTACGCCACGCTTACAAAACATTAAAAACTCTGGAAAAGCAGATCTCTTTGTGTATGTGTAACTTCAGATTGAACTTCATGATTACTTTTACACTTCCTAAGTTCTTTTGTTTCAATGATCAATCAGAAGTAAAATATTTCGAGAGGAAGGTATTACTAAATATACACGCTGTATACAAAATAATAACCATCAGATTATGAATTTATGAAATTTATTTAAAATTTATCCATCATATTTTCGGTTATTAAACTAACATGTACAGTGAATTAATTTTCAGATTTGTCTATCTTTATCGACATCCTCAGGTAGGTTAGTTATTTTCAATCAAGCTTTTTTTAAATTATTTACTTTCACTATAGGAACTAGGGAACGTCCATGATTATATAGCTTCTCAAAATTACAGATGATGACAAAATGATTTCGAACAGTCATTATGAAACAGTCATTTCACAAATACCAGAAGTATAATCCAGTGCAAATGAATGAATAAATATTCATATTTTAAATTGTTAAGCAATAGATCGACGTGTGTGATGATGCTATAATGGCAGTGGAATCGATCTGTTACATAATTTGAAATGAATTATCTCATTTACACTAACTTATTTGTGTGAGCAAATTTATGAATCTGAACATGATATAAATATTAGGACATATAAATTTATTTAATTATTATATACCTATATATATATATATATATATATATATATAATATATTATATATATATATATATATATATATATATATATATATATATTATATATACCAGTGCTTTCATGATGAAAGGAACAAATTCATTAAAAAATTAGGTTTCTATTTCATTTTAAAATCCTCGGACAGGTTGATTAGTTTTTTTATTTGGGCAATTTTCGCAATAAAAATTTTGTATACAGGGTGTCGTCTCATTCAAGAGCTATGGCTTTGTCATTAGTTTTTTTAAAGGTAATACCCTGTATATTATTTCACTTTACAATTCTACGATAAATTCTTATCACTTTTTGTGAACATACCATATGCCTCAACTCGATGGATTCCCAGATTATAACGGAGATAGTGGAGCACCTGGAGATTTAAAATGTGGATTAAAAGTACAAAAAAAAATTTAGGTAAACAACGTCATTAAATCTGAAGAATGAAATTTCACATGTACCATCTGAATTCATTCACTGGAGCTGTATAGTCCGCAGTTTTCACGTTTTTAACGCTCCAGGCACTACACTACTTCATTGTTTAAGAAAATGCAATTACTTGAGAGAGAACGTATTGAAGTACTTATGATGATTTTTTTTTGGAGATAGGGTGCGTTCACAAGAAGAAGTCTGCAATCTATTCAATGAAAATCATCCTGATCGTCCGCCAATTACTAGATCGACAGTCAGCAAAATTGAATCAAAATTCAGGAGATACGGCCACGTTAGAGATTTACCTAAAGGAAGACCACCGAGAGTATCTGAAGAAACAGTGCTGAACGTTCTACTAGAAACCCAAGATAACCCTCATACATCCATTACTACAATTTCCAATAATTTCAATTTATCAGTAGGGTCCGTGCATAAAATACTTAAGGTAAATAAGTATCATCCCTATAAAATTAAGCTGGTACATGAATTATTAGAAGACGATTTTGACCGCAGAGTACAGTTTTGTGAGCAGATTCTTGAAAATCATAATCAACATCTAAGTTTCATTACAAACATAATTTTTTCTGATGAAGCCACCTTTACTTTAAATGGCCACGTCAACAGACAAAACTGTAGGTATTGGGCGACCGAGAATCCTCATTGGATGCAAGAATGCCACACACATCGGCTCCTCAAAAAATTAATACATGGGCAGCGATTGTTCGAAATCGTATAGTTGGTCCCTATTTTTTTGAAGGAACACTAAACGGAGAGGACTACTTGAACTTTCTCCAGTTCGAACTCATTCCGGCTTTAGCTGTTTTGTTTCCTAACCCACAAGATCCTGACATACCTAATAACGAGATATGGTTTCAACAAGATGGGGCACCTTCCTCACTATTTCAATCGCTGTTCGACAATTTCTTGATGGCAACTTTTCCCAACAGATGGATAGGACGGAGAGGTCCGATTGAGTGGCCGCCAAGATCACCGGACATAACCCATTGGATTTTTTCTTATGGGGTTATTTGAAGTCTAAAAGTTTATTTGAATAGACCAAATAATATTGATGATCTAAAAGAGAGAGAATCAGGCAGGAAATAAGACTTATCAGTCCAGAAGTAATTGAAAATGTGCAACGGGAAACATTGAATCGACTTCAAAATGTCTCGAAGTAAACGGACAACAGATTGAACATATGTAAAAATTTAAATTAGTAATTACATTTGTGTGTTTTCAATATCGTACCTCTCATTACCCACTATCTCCGTTTCTGGCAATCCATCGAGTTGAGGCATATGGTATGTTCTCAAAAAGTGATAAGAATTTATCGTAGAATTGTAAAGTGAAATAATATACAGGGTATTTCCTTTAAAATAACTAATGACAAAGCCATAGCTCTTGAATGAGACACTCTGTATACTAAATTTTTATTGCGACAGATGCCCAAATATATATACTAATCGACTTGACCGCGGATTTTCACATAAACTAGCAACCTCATTTGTTAATGTAGTTGTTCCTTTCATCATGAAAGCACTGTATATATAATATATATATATATATATATATATATATATATATATATATATATATATATATATATATATATATTGTACATGTGCGGTATTGAAAAACGATTTTATTATCAAGTTAAGGTTCTGTCCAGAAATTCGTGACTTTCTCAAAACGTTTGAAATGTCGCTCCAAAACTTATTGACGAAACATTAACTTTTTTTTTGAACTAGGTTAACCTACAGGCAATGTCGGTTCCTAACGCGCATTAACTTTGTATATAACTTGAGAATCTTATTCAAATAAACACTGAATCTCATAAAAATTCACAAGATCCTGGTATTCGAACAAGGCACTATCTGTGCTTTAGACCGCTCCACAAGCCTATAACTTGTTACTAAACATCAGTAGTCCCCTTTTGCTTATAAAAAATAAATAAGTGCAAATGGATCTACATATAATAATGAATATATATAAATATATAAATATATATATATATATATATATATATATATATAAATATATATATATATATATATATATATATATATATATATATATATATATATATATATATATATATATATATATATATATATATATATATATATATATATATATATATATATATATATATATAAATATATAACTTTTTGATAATTATTAGCAATAACAGTCTTGGTGAATCTCAAAAAAACTCGATTTTATTAAAAAGTTGACGTTTCGCTACGACATGGAGGACAAAATAGGTTTAAAATATTTGATTGTTGTCTTTAAAAATACATTATCTACTTGTAATTTTGACAACAATCAAATATTTTAAACCTATTTTGTATATTACGTGGGTGAAGGTTTCTGTGGTTCCCTTCCCATCTAATATCAACAGACCTGGA
>JARQZK010004546.1:0-20000 GCA_030704885.1 Cynegetis impunctata | reverse complement strand
GAAAGGAACCAAACTTACTTACTTAGAATCATTAGAAATTTTTAAACTCAATCATAATGCAAAAGATACCTTGCTGAACGACCAGATTGACCTGATATATTCTCCTATATTTAGTGTATTCAAACAATAACAACTTTTCTAAGAACATTGTATTGTACCAATTTCGGAAATTCACTCGATTAGCCCTTCTTGAAATATGTTCCTCTTGTCTATTAAGGTACCTGCAATAATTCTTTCCAACCCGTAAACGCAAATCTATAATTCTGTATTCAGTTCTTAACTCAATCTGCCCGATGATGGTCTAGTGACCGAAATTGCAATCGCAGTGTTATATTTTTCAAATTATTTTGTGATAATAAACGTAGTGAATTCGAATTTAGTTTTGTTACATATACATATACATATACATATACATATACATATACATATACATATACATATACATATACATATACATATACATATACATATACATATACATATACATATACATATACATATACATATACATATACATATACATATACATATACATATACATATACATATACATATACATATACATATACATATACATATACATATACATATACATATACATATACATATACATATACATATACATATACATATACATATACATATACATATACATATACATATACATATACATATACATATACATATACATATACATATACATATACATATACATATACATATACATATACATATACATATACATATACATATACATATACATATACATATACATATACATATACATATACATATACATATACATATACATATACAAACATTTGGATTCAGTATTCAAAATTCAATCTTCATTTGAATGGACCTATAAATCAACCAGATCTAATGAGAAAAATCAATGATACAACAAAATATTTGAATTTTCAATTAGTATCAATACCAGGTTAGATTTTGATTTGGGAGAATTATAGGTTATTCACCTACAAATCTATCTGTATGGTGTACAAAAATATGTCACTGGAAGTAGCAATCAGAAATCGTCAAGGAAACAGGCCAATCAAACCATGACTCCATTCGTACAATAAAGAGGTTACAACCTTTCGCGAACATGCTTGACTGAATTCTTTTCTTCGTTTAGTAATGCAGTCGTTCTAATTTATCAAGGTTAAAATGTTTTTTTACATAACGTTAGGTCGGAAGTATAATTGAACTTGAACTTCTTTCAGTGCAACTCATTAAATCTAACACTCGATGAAATACATACAAATATAGCCTACTTCAGAGATTATAATATTAGAGTAACACAAGATTTATATTAAATTCATTATTTCAAATATTATTCAATAATATAATCACAACAAACTTCTGAGAAGCTATATATACATATATTCAGATAAGGCGGTTAAAAACTATAAAGTGAACAAGGAAAATTCTTTAATAATTTAAAAAAATTATCAAACAACTTTCCAAGGAAGCTGGATGCAGATAACCAGCTTCCTTGGAAAGTTGTTTGATAATTTCTTTAAATTATTAAAGAATTTTCCTTGTTCACTTTATGTAATGTATGAAATTGACCATGGTCGACTAGTATGTTTTTCATGATTTGATTGTTGTATTTTGCGTATTAAGCGACTAGAATATTCGGAGCGCGCTCTCGTGGGTATATCCAAAGGTTTTAAATCACTATGTTAGTGTGCCTTGGAATCATATACACCACTGTTGTAGAGTAGATATCTTCATATCAGGAGGTACGTGTTCGAGCGACGAATTTCTGCATTTTCAGTCTAAGCGGTGAATTGTTGTTTCCCAATATCTTTGCTGGGATGGCGCTCTGGATTGTTATCCGACCAGTGTTACTGACCACGATTTGTATTGGGGAACAATTAGAGATTTGTTAATTCACTCCGAGTCAAATAAGCTGCACTGATGAGATCTAATAAGATCGAAACAGCTGTATGCAGATTTTGAGTCGGGGTGACTTGACAATTTCTATAATTCACCGTTCGATTGTGAATGCAGATTTTGCGTTGCTGAATACGTATAACCAGCTTCCTTGGAAAGTTGTTTGATAATTTTTTTAAATTATTAAAGAATTTTCCTTGTTCACTTTATGTAATGTATGAAATTGACCATGGTCGACTAGTATGTTTTTCATGATTTGATTGGTTAAAAACTAATATTTCTCAAGTATTTGAATCGAATTTCCTACATTTTTGTTTCTCAAGCGGAAAAAAGCCCATCCTTAACTTGGTAACACCGTTTTGATGATGGCCATAAAGTACGAAACACATGTAGATGGATGGTCCGGTTAGGGGGTCAGAACCACAATTTGCTAATTTTTTTGTAAGTCTAACTTTCAGAACTTATGGTACCCAAAACTGTGAGCATATTTTTTTTCCTTGTTTCGTAGAATAGACAGAAGAACTAAATATATAACTTGATTACTGACATAGAAATACATATATTATAAAGCAGAGTTTCACGTTATTAGTTACGGTCAAGTCAATTTGGGAGGTAACGAAGAGATGCACAAAGCTTGAAACCTTACAAAAATACATGCGAGGGTGAGAACAAAGTTTGAAACTCTCAATTTACTTGCAAATATTTGTCTTCTAACTGATTTTGAAGAGGCTATAGAAATGTGAAACGCTCGAGAATCCTGAAAAATGGCGGCGGTGAAAGAAATCGAACCTAACATCAAATTAATCTGTGTACCAAATTTCAATGACACAACAAAATCAGTATAAGCTCAAAACGAAGAAAATAGTTGGAACCGCTACAGTGATTTTTCCTCACATCAAATCAATCCAAGTAAGTAATTTCGACCATTTTATTTAATCTGTTCACTTTAAAATGTTCACATTGCCAAAGAGCACATTGCCAATCCAGCACCAGCTGAACCCTTTAACCGTTTTTAGCTGCTAACACCTTCCAGAAAACCCTAGAAAGCTAAGTTTCAGATATGTTGTTCATAATTAATTATAACATATATTGTGTTGCCGGTTTACAAATTTTCCACTTATACACCTCCCCGCCACTTGCCTAAAATTTGAAGGGGACGAAATTATGACTGAATTTACCCACATTTTGATATTTTTGTTCTCCTTGAAGAAACACCCCAGATAATTAATTTCGGCTTATTTGAACCGTTAGAAATATCCGAATGTACCGGGGAAATATATATATATATATATATATATATATATATATATATATATATATAAATATATATATATATATATATATATATATATATAAATGTATATATATGTATATATATATATATATATATATATATATGTATATATATATATATATATATATATATATATATATATATATATATATATATATATATATATATATATATATATATATATATATATATTATAATATATATATATATATTATATATATATATATATATATATATATATATATATATATATATATATATATATAATATATATATATATATATATATATTATATATATATATATTATATAGATATATATATATATATATATATATATATATATATATATATATATATATATATATATATATATATATAATATATATATGTATATATATATATATATATATATATATATATATATATATATATTATATATGTATATATATATATATATTTATATATGTATATATATATATATATATATATATATATATATATATATATATATATATATATATAGAGGGTGTCCCACCGGGAAAGAACGCGATCTGTACATGGAAAACTACACATAGGAAACTTTTGAAAATTTGACAGTATACTAATGTTGATAGGGGCAACTTGACTAAATTATTTTCAAGATGGTGGCCCTTCCGGTTATACCGGAAGTAGATACCAACTTGCTTATTTCAAATTGGATAACCTATATATTAATACATTTTTAGATTCTACGCAAGATTCTAGGCCGATTTTATATATTATGTCCTATACCTAAGTCAGAGTTTTGGACATATTTAGGTTTTTATGTCAAAAATGACGATTGCAAGCCCTAATATAATTATCAATTGTTTCTATAAGGATTCCCGTATTACTTACTTTGGGGTGGATTCCTTATTGAAACAGACTTCCCTTAATAGATTTTGTATAGTATTTGGATAACTAATCATACAGAGTGTTCGAAAAAAAAGATCTAAAATGAGTTTGAGAAAACTGACAAAAATCAATTTTTTCAAATGGAAACCCCCATTTTTCTTATTTTGTAGTATTTAGCATTTAAAAAGAAGGTAACTTTGTATAAAGTTATCTATACCTAAAATTTTAAGTTTTCGAAATATTACCAATTTAATATTTTTATATGGCGATTTTGCATTTAATCGTTAAATAATTAGATCTAGGATAACCACGATCATATTTGACATTTCAAATCATCGTAATGGCACCCCGGTTGAATTATACAAACGAAAATTATTCAAAATTTTAAGGCTTATCTAAATCATTTTCATTTAAATGCTGCACTAATGAAAATATGGATAGCATAGGGATGATATTTGTGTTTCCGTAAAATTCTTAGAACTGACGATTTCGATAAGTCTGATTATAATGCTATCTGCCTTGAAGATTTTGTTGGATATGCTTCGAAATATCCCAAAATTGCTATTTCAATATTTTCATTGTTAACAACGGGTTTCTTTTTGTACACTTATGCTTTTACAGATCCAAAATTCTTGAAGTTTTCTATAATTCGTTTAACAATATTTGGTGATGGTTTTTGTTTATTAGGATATCGGGTCGCACATGTATCACATGTTCTTGAAATAATTTATCACATTGTCCATAAATAATAAATAAGTTTAAATAATCTTCGTTTGTATAATTTAACCGGGGTGCCATTACGATGATTTGAAATGTCAAATACGATCGTGGCTATCCTAGATCTAATTGTTTAACGATTAAATGCAAAATCGCCATATAAAAATATTAAATTGGCAATATTTCGAAAACTTCAAATTTTAGGTATAGATAACTTTATACAAAGTAACCTTCTTTTTAAATGCTAAATACTACATAATAAGAAAAGTTGGGGGTTTCCATTTGAAAAAATTGATTTTTGTCAGTTTTCGCAATCTCATTTTAGATCTTTTTTTTCGAACACCCTGTATAATTAGTTATCCAAATACTATACAAAATCTATTAAAGCAAGTCTTTTTCAATAAGGAATCAACCCCAAAGTAAGTAATACGGCAATCCTTATAGGAACAATTGATAATTATATTAGGGCTTGCAATCGTCATTTTTGACATAAAAACCTAAATATGTCAAAAACGCTTAGACTTAGGTATAGAACATAATACATAAAATCTGCCTAGAATATTGCGTAAAATCTAAAAATGTATTAATATATAGGTTATCCAATTTGAAATAAGCAAGTTGGTATCTACTTCCGGTATAACCGGAAGTGCCACCATCTTGAAAATATTTTAGTCGAGTTGCCCCTATCAACATTAGTATACTGTCAAATTTTCAAAAGTTTCCTATGTGTAGTTTTCCATATACAGATCGCGTTCTTTCCCGGTGGGACACCCTGTATATATATATATATATATATATATATATATATATATATATATATATATATATATATATATATATATATTTTATATATATATATGTATATATATATATATACGTATATATATATATATATATATATATATATATATATATATATATATATAAATAGATATATATATATATATATATATATATATATATATATATATATATACGTATATATATAGGGGAGAGTTGGCCAAAACAGGATAGTCGGGTAAAACAGGATACCGTCTTATATTTATGCATAAGCAGCGCCAACTAGCAGATAGTAGCCTAAGTCGCTTTAAATGACATCTGTTGATGAGTAGCATGTTTTTGTTTTAACCTGGTATTGTTCTGTGCAATTCTACAGCGACCGCTAAAAAAATTAGGGTTAAACTATAAGGTTTGCTCTGTGTTTAAGTAACAGTAATTTGTTGCAGACAGTGAAAGAAGTAAAGGTGAGTATTTTTTATGATTCTTGCATCATTTGTCTTCATTGTGTTGCATTGAAGGATGTCAAACTTGTTTTTTTACTAAGAATATTTTGAAATATATTTTAAATTACATAGTCGGGTAAAATGGGATATCAAGCTGTCAGGTAAAACCAGATACTATCCCGTTTTGTCCAACCACGCAAGTAATCAATTTTTTATTTGTTTTGCAGGCATATAATACGATGGGCGAGGCCTCGGTAGACCAGCGGTAAGGCGTACCGCTTGTAAGCCGAGGATGTGGGTTCGAGTCCCACCTTGCTCTTGGGTGTTGTGTATGTCCCGAATTTAGTGGTTCTATTTATAAAGATTAATTGTTGGGTAATGTACATCGTTTACAAGCCCATTGGCCGTTCGGAACCGGCGTTAAACTGTAGGTCCCTCGAGTTAAAAAAAAAAAAAAATACGAAGGGAAAAAATACAAGAGAAACCGATCGGCAGTGCTAGAATGAGAAAAGTATGAAGCAGGCTGTGGAGGAGGTACTAAAGGGAAGAATGGGTTATCTAAAGGCATCAAAACAATTTGGGGTGCCTCAAACAACCATAGAAGCAAGGGTCAAAAAAATTAAAAGAGGCACACTCGAACGATAGCATTCAGGAAAAAAAGGGCTAGGACGTCATAAACCGGTTTTCTCCCCGGAGCAAGAGGAGGAGTTGGTTCAACACATTTTGTCCATGGAATCACGTCTATTTGGTTTTACTTTGAATGACCTTAGAAGTTTGGGAACACAAGAAAAAATCGGATACTAAGCAGCTATAAATAAAGAAAAAAGAAAAAATAGCTAAAAATGAAAGTTCAGAGGACGAAGAGGAAGATAGCAATGATGTTTCTTGTATTTATTGTACTGAGCTCTACTCAAAATCAAAAACGGATGACGGTTGGGTAATGTGTCAGCACTGTCAACGTTGTGCTCACGAAGCTTGCGCAAAGGGTGGAAAATGATGACGATGACGATTATTCTTGTGATTTTTGCGGATAGGAAGTATTTGTTGAACTTTGTTGCCATAAATAAGGGTGTTGTTAATTTTTTCTTAAAATTATGTTTTTTTTATTTACTGTTACTCTTAATGATCTTTACTTTTTAAAATATTTCTGTTCAAAAATACCATCCTGTTTTACCCGACTGGGTGGGCAAAACGGGATATTTTTCATTTGATTAAAAATGTATCATTTTCTTCATTATTCTTGAAATGTCCAAACATAAATAAGCCTTACTAGAGAGGATAACTAATAGAGAAACTGAATGTAGAAAACTGTTGACGTGAATAGCCTAGTTGTAATTTTTTGAAGCATATAGTATTAAAATATCCTGTTTTACCCAACTCTCCCCTATATATATATATATATATATATATATATATATATATATATATATATATATATATATATATATATATATATATATATATATATATATATAGTCTGCAGGTGGTTGTTTCATCAAATAGGATTTTGCGGTAGTAGGCTGGAAGGGCCAGGACCGAATATGTTCAGGCCGGCTGCTTTTCTAGCCAATTCGTCAGCTTTTTTGTTGCCATTGCATCTCGAATGGCCTTCAACACAGCACACCATAATTTGGTTTGTATAGGCTGCACCCGCAAGTGCTTGATGGCATTCCCATAGTGACTGTGAAGTTATTTAATGATTCTTCAGGGCCAGTAACGATTGTCTACTATCTGTGTAGATTTTAATGGTTTTGTTCGTTATGTTCCTACGAGCAATCTCGTTCGCGGCTATGGTTATGCCCGTTAGCTCTGTCTGAACTATGTTGGCACATTTGTCCATGGTCTACATAAGTTGAAATCGAAGGTGTCTCGAATATATTCCACAGCCTGCTCCTTTTTCTTGCTTTGATCCGCCCGTGAAAATATTGATCGTTCCTTCATCGGAGGTCTCATTTCCACTGTTTCTGTGTATTGAGTAGGGTTTATCAAAAACAAATCACGAGGGAATGCTGTCTGCATCAATCTGTAGCAGAGGCATCGTGTTAGTAGCCTCAACCCACAGGCGACGTCTAGTCTCCCCACATCCTACTTCTGGCTTTATACCAATAGTCTCAAGGCGTTCTGATACATATTTTTTAAATTATCCTATTTTGATACCTTAATATATAGCATATCTACCAATCATATAAATTCTAAACAGTGTTTTCATCTCATCACTGCATATCTAGCTTTCTTCAGAGAAATTTCAATAATACAATTCATACCTACTCATTCCTTCAAAGTACCTCGTGTGATTAAACGTGAACAACGATAAATATTATTACAGAATGATCTACTATAAATTGCACGCGTTAGCTAGAGAAAATCAAAACAAGCACTGTAGCAGAAGTTCCATCTGGATATATAGGTTTGGCTTGGCAATTTTTTATTCTTAAAGGGTAGGTAGCTAATGTTTACCCCCGGAGTTTCCATTTTTTTAATGGACTGATTATAAAAATTAAAGTAAAATAAAACAAAAACTTGAAAGAATCAGTAAAATATCTCTAGAAATAAAAAAGTTATGGGACTTTGAAATTGTGCCTGTAAGAATAATTTCGTTCCACAGGCGCTCTATCGTGTGAGATCATTCGATCTAGCTAGACGACACAGCGCGTATTCGCCCAGTACTTACAAATTTATTGTTGTATAGTAACCTGCGCCATACAAATCGTATTTTACGAAAACCTATAAACAAAAGAAGTAGGTACCGTCGACTTCATCTTCGTTACAATCTTTTGAAATGATTGAGTTTGATAAAATGGAGTTAAATGAAACGGAGGATCCGCTACCAGAGGACATTACTTTTACAGAATCAGATGATCATCCAAATAAAAGGAGAAACCAAGGAGTTCAAG
Source organism: Cynegetis impunctata (assembly GCA_030704885.1). NCBI lineage: Eukaryota > Metazoa > Arthropoda > Insecta > Coleoptera > Coccinellidae > Cynegetis > Cynegetis impunctata. Next base: position 11,099 of record JARQZK010004546.1, on the reverse strand, counting down.
TAAATATCAAACCTTCACAGAAAAATTAATCAGTGCAAACAATCACAAGAAGTGGAGTGCGAAAGGTACAGGAATTTTCGCATGTCAAATGTCAAATTAAACTCCGTTCAAGTTTAATAATATACGGTGCAAGAGCCTAATAGTCCTTGTAACTTAATGTAACTAAACTCTATCAGTAAAATAGATTTTTCAATATATTATATATTCAATTATTGTATGATAATGCTAATTCAATTATAATCAGTATGTATATCGATGTGTGTTTCTATCTTATTTTTATTGGATGAAAAAATAATTTTAATAACCTGTCTGAAAACTATATAGTAGGAATGAATTCTTTCGGAGTCAGTGGAAATGGATATGGATTTGAAGGCAAGCTCCCACTTTAATATTTTAATGCAACACATTTATAGTATAACAAGATAATATACATACTGCGTTCACGTTCAATAATTTCTCCAACATTATTTGTTAAACTTTCCATTGGGAGTTATGTAACCTCATGATTGTTTGTTGCCGAAGTGATAGAATTGAAAATGGTTAAACTTTTTAATATATAAGAAAATGTATCATATTTTATGAGTTTTTATATACATATATATATATATATATATATATATATATATATATATATATATATATATATATATATATATAATATATATATATATATATATATATATATAATATATATATATATATATATATATATATATATATATATATATATATATATATATATATATATATATATATATATATATATATATATATATATATAATATATATATATATATATATATATATATATATATATATATATATATAATTATATATATATATATATATAAATGAATTGATTGAAGGAAAAAGTCATTCGAAATAAGGCTGACTTATGTAATTGAAATGTGTAATCTGTCAAATTGTTTAGTGAAAAATTGTTGCTGTAAATTTTAAAACACGATCTGAAGCTAGCGTTAGAATAAGTGTAATATGTATACTAAAATTTACGAAAAGGAAGATAAGTTTCAAAGAGAACATTTGGGAAGGCACATTCCAGTGGAGGAGGAAGACTATCCTTTCCAAAGGACGAGGGTTGATTACCTTGAAAAATATGGAATTACATCAGAATGGAGCATGTATTGAATCATATAAAAAAATTGATTTTTATTTGTGAATTATATTTGATGTAGTACTGCCCACGCACAAGCCAAGCTTTTGTGGGAAACCAATGTTTATTTGTTAGAAATTATGTATAATAGTGTATATTATCATAGATTTGATGGAATCATTATAGTTTTGTTGGAATTATTATTATGAATAAACATTATTATTAATATATATATATATATATATATATATATATATATATATATATATATATATTATATATATATACCTATATATATACTATATATATATATATATATATATATATATATATAATATAAATAATTATAATATATACATATATATATATACATATATATATATATATATATGTATATATATATATATATATATATATATATATATATATTTATTTTTCACTTGTATATAATATGTTTATTTCACCTTGGATACGGTTGCTATAAACACACTCATTATGCCCTAGGCCATTATGCCCGCATTTGCGGGCATAATGGATTCAAAACGCCTGCTTATTGTACTAGGAGAAATGAAGCAAATTTTATTGATTAAATACTTCATAATCCTTGTCGTATACGACTCTGGATTTCTCCGGCAATGAATTATTCGCAGCTTTGGCTGCATTTTCTATGATATTCTTGGGTAAATTCATTTTCATTTCCATTATTTCTATAAGACTACACAAAGAAAGCAGGAATGCATTCACTGAATATGATGACAAATATATTCACAAACTTCAAAATATCAACCAATGACATGCCTACTATGAGAAGGAAAATGGATAGGAGCAATGAAACGATTTTAAAATCGCTTTTTTATCATAATATAATAATTTTTTCGTGAAAAATAAAATCTTGTATGCACCGCGTGCGTTACTAGATCCTTATGCCCATCGGGCAACATTCATCCCTCGGGCCAGAGGCCCTCGGGCCGAATGATATATATATAATGATCTATATAACGCACTTGGTACATAAATAACTAATATATATATATTCAAGTTAATTCTTGAGACTGAGTGAAGCATTCTTGAATATTCAAAACAAAGTAAACAATTAGTTTAATATGTGTATACAAGGTGAGTCACAAAAAACTATAAGTACATTCTTCTACTATGTATACTGACCCTTAGAAGATTATGAAATGTCTAGTTCCTTTCATTATTTTATACTGTACAGACTGATTTATAGATTTTGTCCAAAACAATATTGACAAATTGATGTCTAGCAACCAACTTAAACTAGCTAGTGTTCAGAATAAAAATTTCATGAGTCGGCTTCATTAAAATTTGAGAGGTTTTTTCATATCCTATACTACATCCTGTATATGATTTCTTCGAAATGTGATATTACTTTTACAAAGGGGAACCATATACACTTGAAACTAGGTATATTTGCTACGCTCGTATTACATTTTTAATTTAATATTAAGTTTTCAGTGAAATTGATTGTTTTCCAGAATGAAATATTATACTGTTTAATTATGTTTCAAAAGATGTAATTGAAATTAATATTAACTACATACACTCTGCTCCAGTGTGATGTATGTCATCACTTTGTACATTATTAATGTAAAGAGGTAGACATTATTCAATCGTAATTTCATAATTCTCTAGTCCCATACATATGGTAGAAGAATGTAAGTTCCTCGAGACACAGTCCTGTACATATTTATATATATATATATATATATATATATATATATATATATATATATATATATATATATATATATATATGTATACACATATACAGAAGAAAAATTTTGATATTCCCAAAATTCAAAAGCACACAAATATACCTACAAAAACACAAAATCAAAAAAAGATCAAAAGTGCCGGAAAAGTACACAGGTTCAATTTTTTCAACAAACAACATGAAACAAAATCAACCGAACCACCGACAACCAAATTTCAAAAACAGATTAAACTTTTTCAACACTATTCACATCTCCAGAACATCCAACCAAATCTTCAAACACATCAACAACGCAATTTTTTCTAGAACAGATGTAAAATTGAACATAGTCCAAATTACGGGTATACAGGTATTGTTTTTTCGAAAATAAATCCTCAATTCAAATAATTAAAAACTTATTTTGAAAATATGAATTAGATACGTGGGTGAGGATTTTTGTGGTTTCCATTACCATCTTATATCAGCAGAACTGACTACTGATGTTAAACTGAAAAATACGTAATTAGTAACTGAAGATTGCCATAATGTCGAATTAATTTGGATCTTACAAAAGTTTTGCGGTCACAAATTTCGTAGCGAAACGTCACGTCAACTTGTAAATGAAATCGGTTTTCAAACTTAAATGGCCTATTACCGCTTATAAAAGAGTGATAAGTATACATATATATATGTATATATATATATATATATATATATATATATATATATATATATATATATATATATATATATATATATATATATATATAATATATATATATTATAATATATTATATATATATATATATTATATATATATATATATATATATAGGTCCGTATTAACCATTAGGCAGAGTAGGCAACTGCCTAGGGGCTCCGCATCGACGAGGGGCCCATGCACGCACCAAGAAAAAAAAATTCATCGAATGAAAATGTTTTTTGAAAATTAGTATAAAATTCCTCTAGAATATTATTGCTTTCTTCCGACGCATGTTGTCTATTGATGAAATACTTCATACATACAGAACCATCTAGTATCGAGTAGTAGAACTAATAGACTGTCTTCTTTCAACAATGTCTCAGAACCGTTTGAATTCATTTTCGATAATGGCCATTGAAAATGATGTACTAGAAAAGGTCAACTTCCAAGATGTTTTGAACGATTTTGTTTCTAAAAAACAATGTTAGAAATCATCTGGAAGTAACTTATATCCCTTTATCAACTTGAAAAGACGTGGGGCCCAGACAGGGTTAATCCGGCCCTATATATATATATATATATATATATATATATATATATATATAATATATATATATATATATATATATATATATATATATATATATATATATATTATATATATATATATATATATATATATATATATATATATATATATATATATATATATTATATATATATATTATATATATATATATATATAATATATATATATATATATATATATATATATATATATATATATATATATATATATATATATATATATATATATATATATATATATATATATATATATATATATATATATACAAGGTATCCCACCAGGAACTGCATCGATGGATATATGGAAAACTAAACAGAGGAAATATCTGAAAATTTGGCTATGTACTACTGTCGATAGGGGACATCCGGCTAAAATATTTTCAAGGTGATGGCACTTCCGGTTATACCGGAAGTAGGTATCAGCTTGCTTATTTCAAATGGGTCACCCTGTATATTATTACATTTTTCGATTACTCACAAAATTCTAGATAGATTTTATATATAATGTCCTATACCTATCTTCAACTGTTTCGGAAATATTTGAATTTATTTGTCAAAAATTACGTATGCAGATCGAGTAATAATCAAATTTTTCTTCAAAAAAAACGGTATTACTGCCCAATAAAGATAAATTTCCTAATAGAGGTGGTTCTGTTTTAGCGTAAGATGAATAGTATTTTGACATTTGATATACAGGGTGCTCAGGAAAGTATTACAAAAATGGATGTTGAAAAACTACAAAAAGTCCATTTTTTCAAATGAATACCTACAACTTTTATTATTTTATTCGATTCAGTATCAAAAATAAGGGCTACTTTGTATAAGGTCGCCTATTCCTAAATGTTATAGTTTTCGAAATATTTGCAAATTAATGGTTTCTGGTTAAAAAAAATGACTTCCTGAAATTTTGTAATAGTAGGCGTGTGATGCCATATTTGTTCTCGGCCAGGTTACCATGGAAACAAATTCCAAAGAGATGTCATTATTCGAAAAATTATTCTTTATAGTAACACAATCATGCCAAGTCGTTTGAATTATACAAACGAAGATTACCTGAATTTATTTATTATTTATGGAGAGTGTAATAAAGTGATAACAAGAATATGTGATATTTTTGCTGCTCGGTATCCGCAAAAAACCAAGCCATCACCAAATAGGTATGGTTTAACTTTCTGCGTATTGCTTTTGACAGATCCAACATATATAAAATTTTGTATTATATTTTTAACGGTACCTATTTGGTGATGGCTATACGCAAGTTGGTGTTACTCACTCTGGTTAAATGAAACAATAGAAAAAAAGAATAGTAAAACAAACAAAATACATTTTTAAGATAGAAGGAAAGTTTTGCGTGAGATTTCAAATATAAAAATTCATATCGTGTCGATTTTTCGAACTGAAAAGTGGAAAAATCAGACACTGCAGAAAAAAGAAAAAGAAATGGGCTTAACGATGTAGGTATAAACCTAGCGGCTTGCAAAACGGTTCGATTGACCCTATGTTCGTTGAAATCGGTTTGGCGGTTCCAGCGATTCGTTTGCACAAACAAACGAGGGCCATATAAAAGCATACGTGTGTGTATGTAACACAAGACTTGAAAGGGCAATTTGATACTCCTCAATTTTAAGCTGATGTTCTGATTGAATCCCTATATAATTATGGAAAACCATTCTCTGTAGTTGTCGAGTCTGACAGCCTTTATCATCCCGTTTAGGGCATCACTATTCAGTGATACAGTGATACAAAAATTACGCCATTTCACGTCCTAGATTAAGGCCTAGGGAGAATATAGAAGGCTATCCTGATCAATATCCCTTTTTTAGTGACAATGGCGTCGATTCTCATTTACTTTTGAGACAACTTCAGAGTTCTCCGTTTGTGATTTTTACTGACTGTGTAATGTCAAGGTGATCATGCAGAATTCGTGAAAGGTTTGTGTATACTAATCCAAGTGATGCTGATAATTACTTCCTTCTATCTGTCTTGGTAACCTTAATATCGTTTTATAATGCTGATTTCGGTCTAATTGATTCGATTAAATATTCTATTATGTTATATAGACATTCTTGCAGAATATTCTGAGACTGATTAGTTATTAAGCAAACTGATGTAAATGAAGTGGATGTACCGGCGTAATATTACGTTTTCTAATCACGGAATCAGGTATCAAGTTGATATTTCAACTGTAGAAATCATTTATATTTTGGAAGGTAATAATGGAAATTAAGTCTGCACCAGATGAGCGACACTCTCTTGGAAAATATTATTTCAGCCGGCATTTGATGAAATAATGGAATAATTATTGATAATCATCCAGAATATGACGGAAATTAAGCAGAACAACCAAAACTGAAATCATGACAATATCAAAACTCCAACTAAATGAGTTTCAACGAACAAAATTATGAAAGTAAGGATCATATTTTGGAATTTTATTGAATTTCTTATATAGTTGATGGAATAAACGTAGTTAATTCATATTTAGTTTTGTTCAGAATTTCTTATATCGATGGTTAAATTCTAACATGTCGTATCCCCGTTAAATAGAATTTTACAGTAGACACAAATAACTATTTCGGCTTTGCTAGATAGTACAATCTACTGATGTAATAATTTATTAAGTAATAAGGCCTACTTAGAAATGTTTTCAATAACAAATAATATAATTTTTTGCAACATCTGTTTTACAAAATGGCATACGACATATTAGAATTTTGTATTTGTGGTTTACGACTTTTAGTGTCTCATGGAGTGACTTAAGAATTATTATATTATTTTACTCACATGTGGTTTGTAGAATGGATAAATGGGTTACGATAAAAGTAACAAACACCATAACAAAACTTTTATTTTATTCTGACAATTTCTTCACATAAGACAGAAATGAAATATGAATAAGTGAATTTTATTTACAGGAACGAACGGTAAATTGTCATAAAAGCTGTGTACATCTAAATTTAATACTGTTAAGTCTTGTAAGTGTTTATACTTAGTTTCTTTTATTGGCAATCTTGTTGAAAACAACTTTCTAAAGACTTGATTTTTTGGCAGGGGTGTTAAACGGGTCCGTTGGAGCAAAATTTTATATTCTTCGTCGTAATTGACTTTATAGTGAATTGTTCCATCTGGTAAATATTTTAAACACCTCAGATCTGACACAGTTGGGTCACTTTTTATTTTGCTTGGTCGTATAGATTCATACCGAGTAATAGCCTTTTCATTATATTCTAAGAAAGAATCGTGATCGAGGTACTCAACATCAAGTGGAAAAAGTTTTTTTCTAGCTTCTCGAATAACTTGTGCATATTGCGAGGGAAGGGAGATTTCGCGACCTTTTAATTTTCCCTCTATAAGAACATGAGTAGAGTCACACTCCATTTGAGTATGACCCTTCTCAAGATACTTCTGTTCGATCTGAACATCGTATTTTGTGGAAAAAAAAACTTAACGCGTTAGATAAAGTGGTGTTTCGGTTTTGATACCCGCAGCCATCTGAAAATATAATTATACCGTTTTTTTCTTTCTTGTAATCAATTTTTTTCGAAATGCTTTATAATGCAGGACACAAAAACTGATGCCTGTAAATCTCCTTCAGTCTCATTCCAAACATAATTTGTGCACTGGTGTGTTGCCAAGTTCACCTGTAGTCTAGTCTTATAGTAAACCTTGCTAGCCTCAATAACAGGACACATTACACATCCATAGTAAAAATAAAATGCTTTCTCTTCTTTATCTTTTCTCTTTTCTTCTTGTGCTTCATTCTTTTTTTTAAAATGCTTTTGATACTCTTCTTCGTTGAGTTGTTTGACTTTAAACTGAAGGCATGTGTCGCACTGATCCTTCCTGGGCTTATACAATGCCAGATTGAGACTATCAAAGACTTTATTGAAAGTAGTTATTGAAACAGCTATTTTATTTTCAGTCGCACATTTGTTTTTATATAAATCATAGATTTCACTTTTTGTTTGAAAAGTATGTTGCAAGTACTGCTTTTCTTAATCTTTGCGACAATAGTGCGACTCTGCTTTTGGTAATAGGTCAAAAAAACTTTTAAGAGAATCTGTCTGTTGAGCAGTTTCCTTAAAAAAAGATGAAACGCTTCATTTTGAACTTTTTCTTTCATTGTCGACTTCCGTTCTGTTTGTAAGACCATGATTTAGACTTTTGAGAACCCAGTTTTGTGTCATCTTCTCCTTTAAACCTAATGTTGTGAGGAACATATTCTTACAGACTTGAAGATTTGTATTATCCAACCTCAGGTGATAAAAGAATGTGCCTTCTAGATGGACCTTGGACATAACATCTTTTTTTTTGGCGTATAAAGAACCAAGCTTAAAACATACACCTTCTTTTGTGACCAGGTCATCTTCCAAAATAATTCAAATATTTCTTTGCATTTTTCAGAAGAAAAGGAATTATAATTTCTTTTCGATGACATTTTACACAATGCTCCATTTATACAACCTTCCTTAACACTTCGAGGAGCTCTTTGAATATTTTGTTTGACCGATCCATCCTTTTTTTTATAACCCAAGTGAGCTTCATTCAATTATCGACCACAAAAATGTACTTCTAAAAGGACGTATAAACATAAACATGAAAACAGCATCTAATTCAGGTTTCTAATAACTTTCTATTAAATTTTAATAAAAGTAAATAGATCACCAACATACGTATACATAAGATAAATAATTATTACAGGTATATACTAACCGTTTTCCACTAATTTTAACAGAGCCGAAGAGAAACACACACAACAACATTCAACGTGCACTGTTAATGTAGGGGTTATGTGGGATACGACCAGTTGCTTTTAGTAATCTAGCCAATGATTATACGACGTTTAGTAAAATTCAAAATTATAGTATTTCTATTTGTCTTAAGTATCCGGCCTTTTAGAATTAGTTCCGGTGCCGTAAAACTAGTTCGATAATGACGAAAAAGCCAAAGCGTAAAAATTGTGGGTTACTACATGTCAGAATTTAACCATCGATATATCATCTTGGTGAGAAATAACACTAACAGTAGATACAGCGTCGATAATAAGCAACTCAAAAATGAAAAAAAAATTAGCACAGTCATATAAAGGTCCATGAGGAGCACATTCCAAAATTATTTTTAAATATACAGGGTGACGCAAAAAAGGTACATATCAAAGTTATATTTTTTCTTATGGAACAACCTATATTTTTTTATATTTTTAGATACTATATACCAAATAAAGGTAAGTTACTATTATATTCCTTATACCTAAAACGGACCGTTTCTGAGTTATTTTGATAAAAGAAAAATACCGACCATAATTAAACAATTCTTTACACCCTGTAACATATAACGAGCTGCTCGTTACTGATTTCACTGCTTAGCAGAAAGGTTAAAGTTAACTTCCACATAAAGGTTTTATTTCAATATTGTACAGAGTGGTGAAAAAAATTGCATCAAAGTTTTGGCACATTTTTTATGGAATAACTTCTAAAAGTTAAATGGAACATCCTGTATACGGTGATATATTTTGACGCACAATTAGATTCCCTTTAAAACTATATCAGGGTTTTCTATACCTATCTCTTATGATTTTTATGCAAAAGACGTTTTTATATTCTACTTATGAGTAATTTCTTTATCTTAAAAATGGAACATTCTGTATTGCAATGAAAAACTAAAAACGTTTTTGAACTCATTTTATTGAAAAATTAACAATTATTCTTTTGAGAAATGCTCAAAGAGGTGCATATTATTCTTGATGCATAAGTGAACTCTTTCTTGAAATGAGTGCTGAACCCTTAGGTAATAATAATATGCATGTTTTGCGGTATGGAATGAAACGCTCTTCTTATTCGAAATTTGAGTTTATACTTGTGCCTGCATTTTGCTTGAGATACACCGTATTCGCGAAAATTTAATCTCGTTCTTTTAGCGAATCTACGTGTTCCTTGATAAACAGGTTTAAAAAATGCTTTTCAATTACAATAAAAGCTGTTCCATTTTAAGATAACTCAGAAGCGGTCAGTTTTAGGTATAGGGAATATAACAGTAACTTACCTTTATTTGGTCTATAGTATCTAAAAATATTAAAAATATATAGGGTGTTCCATAAGAAAAAATATAATTCTGATATGTACCCTTTTTGCGTCACCCTGTATATTTCAAAATAATTTTGGAATATGCTCCTCATGGACCCACATATGACTGTGCTAAAACACCGAGGCGAATGGGGTGGGCCACCCTGTATATATATATATATATATATATATATATATATATATATATATATATATATATATATATATATATATATATATATATATTATAATATATATATATATATATATATATATATATATATATAAATATATATATATATATATATATATATATATATATATATATATAAATAATATATATATAAATTATATATATATATATATATATATATAACAATATATATATATATATATATTATATATAATATATATATAATTATAATAATAATATAGATCTTTCTATCAAAACCGAGCCACTAGGTGGATAGTTATATACTGAGCCACCTTTAAATATTCATTAAAAAATTAGTTTAAAACCCGGAATTTCATTTTTAAGCTAAAAATGTAAACGTTTTCGAAATATACACCTGAAAGTTCCATTTTTTATGAAAAAAAAAATATTTATTATATATCACCATTTTTTCGTACTATCCTGATCCACTAGAAACCTTCTATCCAAAGTGATCCAAATATACAGATTTATAGATTTGAGTTAGCAACCCTGAGCCATGCATTGTTGCCAAAGTGAAACCTTCTCATATTATTACTATGAAGTGAGATGTGTATCTGTCTGTTCTTATTTAATCGATAACTATTATTATGCACTTATTACATAATTTTGACTTGAAAATATATTATTTTTTATTGTAGAAAGAAATATCCTCCGTGGAAAATGAAATATTCATTAATTAAAGTGAATACATTATTTTCTTTACAAAAA
>JARQZK010004545.1:62500-77131 GCA_030704885.1 Cynegetis impunctata | reverse complement strand
TTTCTGTTTATTAAATGATTTATTACATCAAAACACATTTGAAACTATATCATCAGTGCAGTGTCCGACAGGAAATTGAGAATAAATTTGATGAATATACTCTATTGACATACTTATCTTTCACTAACTTGGTAACTAGGGGTTGAGTTACAGTGGGTATATTTTTGGTTTAAAGTTTCGTTAGGACGTTCCACCTCGAATCTTGGTACATAAAATCATCGCTAATTAATGACGTTATATGGTAATTACTATATTATTTTCATTCAATATCTTCTATCTTCTATCTAAGGAATATATAATATAGTATATATATATAATATTATATATAATATATATATAATATAATATATATATATATATATATAATATATATATATATACATATATATAAATATATATATATATATATATATATATATATATATAATAATATAATATATATATATATATGTATGTATACATTATTCTTAGTAGATAGAAGATATTGAATGAAAATAATATAGTAATTACCTTATAACGTCATTAATTGACGTTGTCAATCAATCAAGGATTGGTCGAATGTGAAACATGTAGAGACGTTAGTTCTCATAATGAAATGTGATTCATTGGAAATTGAAAAAATTAATAAGGTGGTAGATGTATTCTGCTCGAAAAATCTTCCGATAAGAAAGAAAACAAATTTTGTTAAGGTATATTCAGCTATATAGTCATGCATTTTTGTTTATTTAATAAGGGCTAATAAGAATATTCATCTTATTAATGATTGTGCTTTCAACTGGAATTCACTCACAAAAATTCTTTTTAATTTGTGGGGTTTAATATCCATAAGATTAGACAAATATTATGAGCGACTTTAGATAAATGATATATCCTTCTGGTGTATAAAAACGTGTTCAACTTTATTACAACCATGACCTTCTTCTAACTTCATAACCATTATATCATTATGTTACAGACATATAAGGTTTATGTTCTTCTAATATTCAAAACGTTCAGAAAAACAAGATGATAAGATTCAGAGCATGGTCACTCATTTATGAATATAATAAAATTGAAATTTAATTCATGAATTACTATTAAATTGTTTTCGTATGTCTTACAAAATTTATTGGATGAGCTGATTTACTGATTCACTTGAGATATTAAAATTCCAGACGAAATGTTAATTATGAAAATTCGATTCTCAATAAATTTAGTCAGGTTCTGCGATGAATAATTATTATTATGTAACTGAAGCTCTGAGTTTTGATAAATTGATTGATCAACTAAAATGTAAGTTAATAACACGTTGGAATTAATTTATATATACTCAAACTTCCTAGTACATATCATTCAGTAATTTTTTTTATGTCTGTGACATTAATAGATTTTCTAACTATTTTGTTTTACTAAACTTGTTTAATCAAGTTCTGCTTGTTTTAATAGTAGTAAATTTTCATTCGAATTGCTGGTGTGGTATTTAATACACATAGGATAACCAATGATTTCCTCAAATTTATTCAATAAAGAACTTCAGTATAACATACGCGTATTATATATATATATATATATATATATATATATATATATATATATATATATATATATATATATATAATATATATTTATATATATATATATATAAGTATATATATATATATATAATTTTGGTTTTCAACACTAAGAATTACTTTTTAAAAAAAACAATTTATTCAATATGAAGTTTACAAGATGAAAGTTACTTAATTAATCTTACTGTTCTATGTTAGTGAGGGCTTATATAGGCTAGCAGCGATGAATCAGCACAAGGTTACTATTGACGTCATTAAAATGGATAAGCTGTACTTTGACTACATAACTCCTCCCCATTTAAAGAAAGTTCGTTACCCTTAATTTTAAGTTGACGAATCTTCAAGAAAATTCTATAAAAATTTATAAGCACTACAATGATAATAAAAATTACAAATACAATTGTTATAAAGCTTGTAGTTGTAGGATGTGGAGCCCATTGGTATAAGTCGTCCAGATTGGGGGTGTCTTCTTCTTGGATATTCTTCAAATTTGTTGCATAGGCCCAATTCTCTTCTAGTGGCGCAAGATAGACCAGAGCATATGTGTTGAAAACTTCTCGTGGTGTATTCTCTTGAATCCATCAGTGATTATACATTCTGAAGTAATCTGAGACAATTCTATTGCGATAATGAACCACTTTTGCATTCTTCGTGTATCATTTCATCGTCAATAGGAAATGACATATTCTCCATTTTCATTTTCGAATAAATCTTCTGGAGGCTCAACCGAACTTGCGATGCAATGTTCTCGTAGGGTTTTCTGAATCATTAGGACACATTCAAGGGTTTTCTTCAGATATTTATTCTTGTTTAACAGACTGTAGAAGTCTTCGACTTGTTGAATGACTGGGGTATTCCATACAATGGTTTTCGTTGCGTCTTAACCCATAGGCAATTAAGGCTTAGGAATTCTTATATTTTGGAAAGGTACGTTATATGTATAATCAGGTCATATTTATAATAATTTAAAGATTGGAATGGTTATGCTTAAATAATATTGAAACCCTTAATAAAAAACCTTTGGTTGCGCAACAGCATCAATAGTCTGTGAGAATGAGAGAATGACGGTAAAATTTATTTTATTTATTACTTCATTAAATTTCGAAAGAGCAGAATATTTTCCTGCTTAAGGTGCAAAACGTGCAATAATTAAATGGCATTTTTTTCAATTTCAGCATAAATATTATTGCCTATCTCGTGTGAATGGAGAATTATTAGATTAAGTGTTAAACTTAAATCTTTACCTACTTTTAACTGTTTCGTTCTCTTAATTCAAAAAAATGAGGATACACGCGGTCGTCTGAAAATTAGGAAATAATTAGTTCTTCTTTATTTTATTCGATTTCTATGATAGAAATGTTTGCTTTGAGGGATTTCTGATCCTAATGTCTGTAATAATGTTTCTAGACTTTTATCTTGTAAGCGTTTTTAAATTTGCGATTGACATTTTTGTTTTAAAATGAACAACTTCTTTTTTCATAAAAAGTCTTTTTGACTTCGTCCCTTTTCAATTAATTTTCCAATATTTTGCCTGCGTTTTTGATTCTGTGGTAGCATTCGCTACTTGCCAATATATTTTTCAAGGTTTTCACGATTTGTCTGTACGTAATTTGAAATTATTTCATGCGATGTATCATCTGCAGAATAGTCTATATCTTGAATCTAGGTCGTTTGTTTTTATGTTTGGAGATAAAGAATTAATCTCGTCTTCTTAAGATATTAATTTCGCGGGAGACAATCGAGGTCAATTGTATTATATTCATCTTTGTTGCAATCTCGAGATGCACTCATCGCTTATTCTTAAGTTGCTTCCTTTCGATTATTGTTGGTCCTTCGAAGATAAGGAATTCATATCTTTCATCTATGTTTCAATCGGGAACAAGTAGTCCTACATCATGCAAGTAACTGGTTTGAATTTCACAGTCGTAATTAAATTCATCGTTAATATTTGATTTTTGTTTCGTTTCAATTTTTCACGAATGTTTTTCCGGATATCTTCAGTAAATTTTGAAATGATTGGAATCTCATTTTTGTTCTTAATTATTAAGTTAATTTTTCGATTGAAATTAAGTGGTTTCCTTGTAGCTGAAAAGCTTTTTTCCCGTATTATTCAGTGAATCTAAGTTAAACCGGTATTAACTTCTGATGGCCATTTTATCTGAAAATTCTTTCATGATTGTATTCAGTATTTTCCTCACTTTGATTTTCATCGTTGTTCTCTATATCGAAATTAGTAATTTCTTCCGATGTATAATTAGGAGCTATTTGTCTTGAATTTTGAAAATTATTATAATCTGCGTATTTCTATATATGACGCATAGTTTGGGGGTAATTGATTACTATATTGGCACTTGTCTTTGTTGTTGCTATCGAAGGTTATGCTGTTGTTCGTAGACATAGGGATGGTCTATATTTTGGTTATATAATTACTACTATTAGGTTTAAACACATTTTGTTTTTTGATATTTCTAGACGTCGATTATTTCCGAAAACTTGTCTGTTAGTGGGAAATTGTCTTTGCGTAATATTTTAAGGTTGTACATTAAATTGGTGAGAAGGAAATACCTTTTGTTGGCTATCAGTTCGTATGCTTTCAAGTTCGCATTAAATCTAACTGGGATTTTTGGGAAATATAATTTCGAGCCATTTTAATAGCTAATAAGTCGAATGTGATATTCGGTGTCGTAAGTAAGGAGGTTTGCAATTCTATTGGCAAATTTACTAATTAAAACATTTTGGCTAAGTCCGAGACCAATTGTTTGTCTGTAAACAATTTTTTTTAATGCAGCATCTAATGTAGGTTCCGCATCTATTCTGTAATTAATTTCTAATTTTATGAGTTTTGATTTCTTCAATGAAATCTAAAATATCTTGATTTGTGGTTCTTCTGCGTAGAAATCTGTAATTTATTCTTTAATACATCTAAATTCGCATGGATCACCAAATTTCTCTGCAATAAAAAATGTCTAAATGTGCGCTGCCATGTATTTGGTACGTTAGTAGGAACGACTATTCCGCGTTCGCTTTATCTATTAATTTGCTTTCAATCACAGCAACGCAAATACGTCTTTACGATTGCTTCCGTCGCTGAGAATTGTGCGATATATTCTTCGCAAGCACTTAAAAATGAATTTAACTCGGCTTGTCTATACCGGAAAAATTTCGGTAATAATGCTCCAAATTCATAGCTAACATTAAATTATGGTTCTCTTGCCATATTAATTATTTATTTGATTTAGTTCGTCGCTGAGATCTAAATTCAAATTTTGGATTTTGATTCTATCAGGATCAATATTTGAAAAATTTTCAATTTAGTGAAAAAATTTCGTTGGGAAAAATATATTATTATATTTTTAACCCCTTGACTTATATAAAATGGAACCTGCTATAACGGTAAGCTATTAGGAGTCTAGCGTTTGGGTCTGAGAAACCGTAGGAAAAACAGGAAGATAATTAACACTTGCAACTTACATTGATTTGTTTCTTCCCAGGAGATGGAGTCGTCGGCGCTACCCTTGCTATTGCACCCTGTTTGAATTTCCTTGTCTGGTCAGTAGAACTCGGGACTGGTGCTACTACCAAATTCGCAATCACTATGAGCGATAAAACTGAGCTTGTGTTGTACGTAGTCGGATTGTGATCAGATAATTAAAAATTCACTTAAACTTTTCTTCTTACTTTTTAAGTTAACGCATTGATTAATCTTCTTACAAGATTCGGAAGATTTATCTTGTTTGTTGAACTTATTTTATTCGGAAGGGTTTAATGCAACAATCCCATCCTCGTCGCCAATTTTGGTTTTCAACACTAAGAATTACTTTTTAAAAAAAACAATTTATTCAATATGAAGTTTACAAGATGAAAGTTACTTAATTAATCTTACTGTTCTATGTTAGTGAGGGCTTATATAGGCTATCGAATAAAATTAAATTTAGCTGTTCTTCTAGATTAAAATTTGTTGCAAGCTCATTAAGCCAGTATTGAATACTACTTCTAAATAATACAGCTATCCCATAATTGAATACTACAAGATATGATGATCACTTTGGAAACAGAAAATACAGATATTACTCTACCTACCTGTTGTGAATCCATACTCGATAATAGGATAAAATTCATTATCCATGTGTTAATAACTTGACGCATGGCTCAAAAATTAGAGGAGAACTGAGTAAGAATTTTCATACACTGAACGATAAACAAATTCCATAACTTCAAATCATAACTTGAAGCATAATTAAGAGAAAAATGAAAAACTAAACTGCAGTTCCAAGAAATAACTACTTCCATCAGATAAAATTAAAGTTAATTTTGCAGAAAAAAACAAATTTGGGTATTTTACATTCGAATAATGAAGAAAATAGATCCATCAACTTTTATCACAAAAAATGCACAAGGGAGATTCTTCAATAATTCAAAATTATCAAACAATATTCCGAGGGAACTGGTTATATTATGTATGCCTCGACGCAAAATCTGCATTCAGAATTCAACGGTGAATCATAGAAATCGTTAAGTCACCCCGACTCAAAATCTGCATACAGCTGTTTCGATCTTATTGGATCTCATCAGTGCAGCTTATTTGACTCGGAGTGAATTAACAAATTTCTAATTGTTCCAAAATACAAATCATGGTAGGTTACACTGTCTAGATAACAACCCAGAGCGCCTTCAAACCACAGATATTGGGAATCAACAATTCACCATTTAGATCGAAAATGAAGATATCTACTTTACAACAGTGGCGTATATGATTCCAAGGCACACTATCATAGGGATTTGAAACCTCTGGATATACTCACGAGCGCGCGCTCCGTAGATACTAGCAACGTAAAACGCAAAATACAACAATCAAATCATGAAACTGCACTGATGAGATCCAAAAAGAAACAACTGTGTGCAAATTTTGAGCCGGGGTGACTTGACGATTTCTATAATTCACCGATTGTGAATGCAGATTCCGCGTGGCGGAATACATATAACCAGCAACCTTGGAAGATTGGTCGATAATTTTGAACTATTGAAGAATCTTTCCTGTTCACTTTTCTCTAATATTTTAAATGACCTAGAAATGTACTAGCTTACATTCTAACAGCAGCAATGGTACCAATACCATATACATATGATAATTTCTACATTAAGTAGTAGAATATTTGAGTTTCATAGTTACTGACTCAAAACTCAAAACACTCCATAAAGAGTAGAATCCATAAAAAATTTATTTTTATCAAAATACCGATTATTGAAATATATTTTCACTTATCAGTTGTTATTATGTTACCTAGATTTGGATAACCATTTATATTCAAGACCATTTGGATTGTACTATGGAAAAGAAGCATTAGGACCAGCTTAGATTATGAAATGAAGAGGTCCCGAATTACTGGATAACTTGAAGTGAGATTGAGGTCAATTATCAAACAACAGAAAAGGAAGTTAAATCCAATTATTACTTAGACTTCCTTTTCATTCATTTGTAAACGAAAATACAAATATTCTGCAACAAATCATAATGTATAATTAATGAACACATCTCGAAAAAAATTTTCAGACCCTCTCAGAAAGATTAGCCAGATAGCTTAATTGAATATGAGATTGCAGTTTCGAAATGAAATATAATATAGATAGGTAGCGAAAATATGAGTGCTATTTCGTTCCTGTAGCAAGTGTTACTGCGCTAATGCAATCCATAAAAAGATGAATCAAATACGAAAGACATATAGAATGGTAATGAAAATACTTTGAATGTAGATCAATTATTTTATGAAAACATAAAAATGTTTTATCAACATAAAATGAGTTAGCAATGGCTTCCTTGACGAAAAAATAGTTATCTTCATAAAAAACTAATAATTTTCATCTTCACTTCAAAGTTATTGAATACCAAAATAAACTGTTGAAAACATAAAGAATTGTACTTTCATGAAATACATTATAGAAAAATCAACAATATATGAAAACTTATTTGAGAGCTCTTTCAATTGTTTAAAAAATTCATCCATATAGTAAACAAAATTTAAAATGGCAGAAAATTAATTATCAGATCAAGGAGTTCAGTTCACACGAAACCTCAGAATATCTGAAAGAATAAATAAATATAGATCAAATTTGACAGCGATTAAAAAAGCAGCCACTAAATATGTTTTGATACTGATAATATAAATAATTTTTCAAATGAAACAACAAGGGATGTTATAACAAACGTGGAAGTGAAATCATAAGAATATTGTGATGAAATTCATTGTAGAATACAGATTTAACGAAAGTGATCATTACATTGGCAGTCAACAAAAATCGACTAGTGAAAGACTTTCCAAAATTTGAATATCAAGTACTTGATAATCAAGCTTATTTCAATTGGCTCTTACCCTATAAAGTTATCTTAAACGACGGCCTACAACATGGGGAAACAGGAAGTATTAACTACTACTCAAAAATCAATTACCCTTTCCATGTTATTACTTGAAAAAAGTTTGTTATACTCAAAACTGGTCCAAGCCAAGCAACGAATAATTATGTATACAAAATAATTAAAATAAACAAGACTTCATGAACATTAGAATATTCAGATGAAACTCAAATTCCAAATAAAAATCGTAGGATGCTGATTTACTTCGATATTGTATTCATTAGTCATTAAACTGAGATAATAGAAGAAGTTTTGTCTGTATCGAATAACATATACGATGATGAAAATATCCGACATATTTTTTACGAGTGTTTCAACCAGCTGATAGATATATCAATTCCAAACTGCCAAGGATAAAAATATCATTCAATATAATCGCTCATAAACACTGGAATAGTCATAGACGCAGAGTAATGATTCAAACGGATATTCGGCATTCACGATTCAGATGAAGCATAAGTTTTTACAGATTCGATGAATTAATTAATGATTAAACCAAAACAAATGGAAATATTCGATCATACAATAAGTCTCCATAATCCATAATTCGTCATCTAAAATCAAAGAAAATTTCAACTTTTCGAGTAAAAGTATGAAACTATTTAAAAAAATTCAACATAAAATTACCATAGGTCAAGGAGGTGACAGACGAATTAATCAATGAGTTTTACAATTATGCCAATGACATTTCACATGTTTCATACGGAATTATGGAATATAATGAATTACCATCAGAAAATTTAATACGAATTACAGGAAACACTAGCTCAATATTTATTAACTATTTCTGAAATTATTGAAAATAATTTGTCATATCATGAAAAATTTATTAAAATCATTCATCATAACTGAGAACACGATGAAAATTTTGAAGCATATTGGGAAATATTGGATACATTGAAAAATTTTACTTAGATACAAGCCATGTACCACCGAAAAACTTCAATTAAAAATATCCGAATATAGAATATTCAAGGTTAGAAAAAATTTAAATTGGATTCAATCAATCAAAATCAACCTCGAATGTTCGAATGTGGTTTTAGTAGTAAAGCCATATGTTTCATTGCAAAAATTATATTATAAAATTAAATAATGGGAAACTAAGGAAATAAGTTCCTCATGATTTAGGTAGGTACTCTTTTGACGCTTAGCATATAATTTCACTATTGTCTTTCTGTGATGTGTGTGAATAGTAAAAATAAAAACACGAATCACATGTGTTGAATACGGATGAAAAATAATAATGTAAAGATGGAAAAGAATTCATAGAATTCAGACGTACGTTTTGATTTTACTTTCATTCATTGACAACTCTCTTCTCTATTGTTAGTTAACATGGTGGAAAAAAAAGAATAATTCTAAATAATATACAAGGCTATGGAACAGCAGGAGTGTTATCCCCAGCATCTTCACCCTTTTTGTAATGGAGAAATAAAATTCGAAAATTGCAAAATTTTCTCTGTTCAAGCCATCTTCAGAAACATACTTATCTTTCATTTCTTCGAATAATGCTTTATAGGTACTGGTTTTTCATTTCTCTTTCTCTTTTTCCCTCCTATTCTGCTCAGTCTTCAGAAAACCTTCATTATCTTGCAGATGAGAACTGGATGCTTCAGCAATAGTATCAGAGCTCTGCAATTATCTTTCTGCTTCTTCCAGGCGAAAATTGAAATTCTCGTTCCCTTTTTTTGGTATTGCTTTCTGATCTTCGGGGCTCTGTCGAACGTGTTTTCACGTTCGACAGACGTTTTTCGACGTTTTTCTTTTCCTCTTTCAGTTGTTTGTTCAACTGAAAGCCTAATTGGAGATTTCGTCTTCAGATTCACGATGGTTTCATTGAAGTGCCTAACGGTTTCCTTCTGTAAAGCATTTTTGTATTTGACTTCGGCTGGATCTTTGATTCCTAGCATATCTATATTCCATGAATATATCATAGTACAATTTGTATATAATACATTGTCGAATCTATTTTTGTTCATTTCATCGGATATAGTTTCTTTATTTACATCAGGTATTAGTCCTTTGTAACACAGTGTTGTATAACACTTTTGTGTTGACACTTTCACATGTGTCAGATGTGTTGAAACAGTAGAATGATATGCAATGATACTTGACACTTCATGAAACCGAGGTGCGGGAAACGTATGGTCTGTTTCAGAAATTACGCGACTGCACATTTAGCACTAGGGATGTGTTGTGTCATGGACTATAGACAACCCACATTACATGAAACTATTATTTTTTATAGTGAACATGTGCGTAATATAAGCCGCGCTAGTTGAGCCTCAGGATTGTTGGCGCTATGGATTATTTTATTTGATATCACGAATAATTTATGCATCTCTATCTTAAAAATTTACACATTCTGAAATTCTACATTAATTGATTTATTATAATGCTTCGCTTTGTGTGTCATAGTTATGCCGACTCTGATAACCAGCACTGACCTGAGCCAAAAGAAATTTGATGCTGAAGAGTTGAGTTTCAGTTTTAAGAGTGCCAGATTTGTTTTTAATACTTTAGGCAACGCATGACTCGCAACTGTGTCGTGACACAATTGTGCTGACACAAAGTGTTGAAACACTAGGTTGTGTTAGTGTCATTGTTTCAACACCCAATATTTCACTGTGTTGCCCAGGCCTATCAGGTATGTCTGCACACATGATGGGGTAGTGTTTCTTCTTGTCAATCAAACATTTTATTATAGCTTCAAAATCTTTGAAATTGAAGACTTTAATGAAAAAGATTTGAAACATTTTCCTGTTGACTATTCAGTTAAGAAACTGAAATGCTATGAGCTTCTTAACATTCATCATAGGTTTTCTAGACCAGTGACTGAAGCATTTAAATTGCAGACCCATTTACCCTGTTTCATACATCATAATCAACCTAATGAAAATACCCATGTAGATGGACCACCTGTGAGGCAAGCAAATTGCTTTCGATGCAATCAAGTATTCGAAAAACCCCACCTACGCATGTTTTCAAGGTGAGGATGCAATACTTTGGCTGAACAAATTGCATTCGATTTATTCCCAAACCCCCACCTGATCAATTTTTCAAGGACAGACTACAGTACTTAGAGACAGGACCTAATTCATCAATATAGTTACGAAGTGATAGTTGAAAGTTAAGAAATATGAGTGTTGAAGCAGTTAAGAGTATTCGAACCCTTTGTTGTGTTCAAAAATATTTTTTCTCAACAAATCGAAAACAAAGTATGCAGCTGTTGGACTATCACACTCTATGAAAGAAATTATAAGAATCAGCTATCCATCCTTGAGGAGTCATGCATGACATTGATTTTACTGTGGAAGAGTTTCGTGAATTAGTCAACTGTGACTGTTTACTCAAAAGAATTTAGAGAAAATTTCATCGACAGAATTCATGAAATGGAATAACTGTATGTTATTCTTTATAAATGTCAATAACAAGTCTATTCTTGGATCGAAAAATGAGAACTGTCAAGTGTATATTGGTCGAGACACTGTGTGTGAATTATTTTCACTACAAAATTTAATAAATGACTATACTGAGTTTCTAGAATATCACGGATTCCCAGAGTTCTACAGAATGGTTACCCGATCAGTATCAATAATGAGTGGGGATGTCTTGGTGAATATAAAGAGTAAGTCGTATAAGTATTTATTCAATTCACTATTTTTCAAAGAATCGATAAAATTTGATCCATATACTGTAACGAATGGAGTGAATCAGATTATATACTGATATGAAGAAAGTTACTTTTAGTGATATAGTATATACTATTCACCATATGTATGTTGGAACTTTTGCATATCAGGAATCTCTTAAATATTATTGAGAGATGTTTCTTATCGATATAATGAAATTCAATAATAGAATTATGAATTCTGAGTACTTTTTGGAAAAATATTTTCAGTAGTGATTTTCTCAGCTGCAACCTTACTTTATATAATCAATAAACGCAAAACCAGATTGTAAAAAAAAATATTTCTCAATATCTTCACATAATGAAGAATATTTCAGAATCAATTTATCGTAAATCATTTTTCTTGATCCAGGAATTATGCTGTGTTAGTTTCTTTTTTCTGAGAACTTTTTCTAACAAGTAAATATCAGGATGTTTTACTTTCTGTAGTTGTTCAAATCGAAGAAATTACCCTTAATTTCTTCATTTGAAGAATCACGAAAAATGTAAGTTCTTGGATATGTTGATTGTATCTTTCGAATTGTAAAAATTTCATTACACCTATTGAGTGTATAGCCTTTTGCGAATACTTGTCTGGGTTTGCTTACTTGTACATAATCCCCAACTTTATATTTAACCTTTTTTTAATTTATCACCTTGAGATGTGAATAAGCCGAATTCAAAATTTGTTTTTCATTTTCACTGTTCACATCTATACGTTTGTAGCCAGTAGTTGAGTGTTTTGTTGAATTATATTGATGTACTATATCATTCGATATGTCTATCTACTTCCACAATTTCCACGAACCCTGAATTCCTTCCACGTAATCTATTTGAGTCTCCTATTCTCTCACTTCTTTTCGAATTTGAGTATGAACTATAATGATTTATGTTGTATTTTTCCATGAATGCATTGAAATGTCTATTTTTTATAAAATTCTTTAACAAAATCTATCTGTGGATTTTTCGGTGGATTTTCTAATTCTGATAAAATTTGATCATTTGCATTTGTCACATCTTTCGCACTTTTATTTTTCAGAGGAATGGCCCAAACATATTTTGAGAATACATGTATTACATTCAGTATATACTTATATCCTTCATTGAATCTCGCATATTCATCACTTCAACTAAATCAGCTTGATAAAGATCATCCATTCAAAATGTGATTGATATTGAATGACTATTATTATCTGAAGTTTGAGATAAAAGTAGTAATTTTAATCTATCTACTAGAGAGTTTGGTTTTCATACTAGTATGATTTAATTTCAAACAAACGAAACAAGCTCTCTTACTCATTACTTTTGCCTCCTTTCTTCTAATGTAAGAATCTGTGCTTCCAAACAATCTTTGCTAGCATGAGTTCGTTCACAGAATGAATAAATTGTAATAGTCTCATCTCCAATAATTGATATCGAATGATTACGTTTCCCACTGGCTGAAAACAGGGCAGATGTGAGTATATGAATCCGGCTCTCCAGTTATCTGCTGTTTTCCTTTAACAAAGCGTGTATTTTTTTCCTGGCTCTTTTCTTCAGAAAAACTAGTCTGAGCTAGATTGATAAGCTCTTCTCATAAATTTCAATAACATCATCAGAAGATTTGTATTTTCAGAATAACCTCTACTTGATTCACCCTGTTACCCTAGTTTACTCGTATTCGCGACATACAAGCTTCAGGTTCATTCCCAAATTCTTAGTATTAATTCATCTAGCAAAGCAGACTCAACTAGCGGAAACAACATTGCTGCGTATTTATTACTGGTTACACCCAACGATTCCAATGCTCTCAGTTGAGTTTCTATTCTATCATATAAACTACTCAATGTCATACCTGTCTTCGTTTTGGTTGCTTGATTCAGTACGTGGTCTAATAATTCTCGAACATAAACCTCTATTAGAAGTTCATCCCTAGCGAACAGTAATTTCATCTGCTCAATGGCTTTCAAAGAGTTTGATCTGGAGAGCGGAAAGCTCTCAATCAATTCCGTGGCGACATTACCTTCTTCAGTTGCTTTCAGCAAATATTGAAACTTGTATTCCAATTCAATTTCTATGTAATCATGGATTTTCTTGAACTGGCCCCAGAATCCAATTTCGTTGCCATCAAATTTCTTGAACTCGAGTTTCGGTAGTCTGAATATCCTCTTCTTCTCTCACTGTGATTGAATCATCTCGTCTTGTTTCGTTTTCTCGTTCATGAACACTCCGTATCTTAATCTACATATTTTTATTTCGTCCCTGAACATTTCAACTTCATCAAATTCTTTCTCGATTTCACTAAGATTGGATGAAAACAAATTTTGTCTTATATGCTCTTCTAATGAAAACAATCTATCGCTCTTATTCTCGAACTTTCTCAATGAAACTAGCACTTGTTCTTTAGTTACAGACTTATTTGCCAGTGCTAAATTCAGTTCATTGCATGTTCTATTGAACAGTCTTCGGATGTGTTCTCTTTGTATCTTCATGTTTTCCATATCGTTGCTCTGTCTAGTCACGATCGCCTCCAATCTTCTCAATTTTTTGTTAACATGGTGATTTATATATATATATATATATATATATATATATATATATATATATATATATATATATATATATATATATATATATATATATATATATATATATATATATATATATATATATATATATATATATATATAGGGTGATTCATTAATATGTGTAAATATTTTAACAGTAAAATTTTGAGCTCAAAATATGAAGATCTAACCCAATTTGCTCATACAAAATATTTCTCCTTACTGATTTACAGGGTGTTTCATTTAGATTATTAAAAATTAATTTTGTTCATTACTTTGATGCTGCTTTACATTTCTTTATGATATTTGGCGGTAAGTTAAGGTAGTTTGGGACACATCAAATAATAGTAAAGAAGACTTTCTCGCTATCACCAGTGGCGTACGGCAGGGGCACGGGAAGAGTTTTCGTTTCCTAAATTCTACCCCACTGGCAGAATTGTCATTTTAGTATAATTT
>JARQZK010004545.1:0-55000 GCA_030704885.1 Cynegetis impunctata | reverse complement strand
TAATTTATATGAATATCAAAATTACTTCTATGTTCGTTAAGTTTTATGTCGAAATTTTCCCGAAACTACTATATCCTCCTGAGTCTCACAAAATGGAAATAATACTGGTGTGTTTCAACTAAAAAAAAAATCGAAATAAAAGTTTCTCAAAATTTTGAATGCTTTTTCTGAAGATCATTTGATTGAACACCCGAAATTAGCATTTCTTCTGAGCATTCATAACATCTCAGAAGATTATGAAAATAGTTATTATAGAAATGAATATGTTTGAAATTATTACATTGTTGGTACAAAAGCTTTGTTTTCTTGTTACATTGTTGATATTCATATTTTAGTGAGGTTTTCAGATTAACTTTCAGAATTGGAATCAATGGCATATTTCGACTTCTGTATTGTTCTCATTTGATAAAGGTGTTCAAGAGTTTGAGGTTTCTGTTGAAGTATTAAATACTACAGTATTTTTCCTTGGATGAATTGAAATTCTTTTTAATGGGCCATTTTCATACTCCTTCTCAGTTTCTGAAATGAAAATCCATTTAGAAGTTTCAAATTTGAATTTAAAAAGTATGTAATTGTTGTTTGTCAGACGAATCGGCTTTCATTATTCGAAATGAAAAACTTATAGAAATGAAACTTAGCCACGAACATTTACAATGTTGAATGATTCATTCAACAAAAAATGATTGTTCTAATAAATGGCAATAAAATTTTTATGAACAATGAAAAAATGCTACTTAATACTACTTCTTTAAACTGTGCCACATTGGTGAACTAACAAGTGTACGAGCCTCAATAGTCTAGTCAACAAGTGCTTTTTTGTTCAACTTTTTTCAGCAGTCTCGGAAATATGAGCAAGATGTCATTTGATTCGGAATAGCATGTAAAAATTTTTTGAAAAAAATTAAGTTTCTCTCGCGAAATTTGTAAAAGTCATAAACAATTTACTGAAAGAACGAAAGACGGGTTTGGTTTTCTGGGAATAACTCAAAAACTAAATGAGATTTTCGATTCTAAAAAAAGATTCAAAATGAAGAGAAAATTTCCTATAATTAAGTCCCAACTCCCGAATCTGTAGGATCAATATTTATTATTTTCTCAGAGGGGTAAAAATACGGCCGCAAACGGGTAAACTGGCTTGCGCAAGCCATTTTGGACACTTTAACAATAAACATTATTTAACCATATTAAATAGAAAACTTATTGTATGAAAAAATTTAGGCGCTTACTGGATAGGTGAATGAACTATAATCCGGTGGCAAAATATTTTAATCACGATTTTTCAATTAGTTATGCAATAGTTAATTATCAATTTTTTTGGACTTTGAACATGAAAATTGTAAGTCTTATAACTATTCAACTATAAATCTGAGTTTTTTTTCTTTCTTGGAGCCCTTTGAGAGGCTTTAGAATAGATTCTTTTCGAAAATATTAATTTTTCAGTTTTTATCAACAACTTACGTAGTTGCAAAATAAAAACAAATGTTTTCATAATAATTTCAATAAATCCGTTTTCTATCATCGGAAGCTGCATGAATGAAGTTTCTTTTAATTTTCATCTCTTATTGTATGAAAAATTATTATAAACAAATGCGTTGTTGTAAGATAATTGAAAAAAAAATTTATAATAATTTAATTTCTTCTATTTTGAAACTACGTAAATTATCAATAAAAAACTTAAAAATGAAATTTTTTGAATTTTTTCAACTTGAATCTATTCTGAGACCTTTCAAAAGAAGGTTCAAGAAAGAAATGAAATCTCAAATCTATAGTTTAACAGTTACCACACTTGCAATGTTCATGTGCAAGTAGCAAAAAATTATGAATTAACTATTGCATAAATAATTGAAATATCGGGATAAAAAATTTTTGCCACCGGATAATTGATCATTCAACTATCCAGTAAGTGCCTGAATTTTTTCATTCACAAATTTTGCTATGTAATATGGTTAAATAATGTTTATTGTTAAAGTGTCCAAAAAGGACGTAGCTTGCGCAAGCCAGATTAGCCGTTTTCGGCCGTATTTTTACCCATCTGAGAAAATTATATATATTGATCCTACAGTCTCGGAAGTTCACATTTCATTTAGGAAATTTTCTCCACTTTTCGAATATTTTTCGAGATATCAAAAATCTCAATTAGTTTTTGAGTTATTCGCAGAAAATCAAACCCCTCTTTTTATCTTTCAGTAAATTGTTTATAACTTTTACAAATTTCGCGAGCGGAACTGTAATTTTTTCAAAAACCATCTACATTTCATTTCGAATCGAATAACATATTGTTCATGGTTTTCCGAGGCTGTTGAAAAAAGTTGAACAAAAAAGCACTTGTTGACTAGACTATAAGTCCCAATTCCCGATGCTGCAACACATTCCGCGTGGTACAGAAGGCCTATTATTTCTTGTTAACCGAAAATACATAAGTATTTTAGGTGAATTTCTTTAGGTTGTAGCTTGGTTACCAATACACTTATTGTACTGAAGTGCTTGGATCCGTATTTGTTTTATTTAAGAAATCAATATAATAATTATAATTATCTGGTTCTTTTTTTGTATGTTGCCTGTGACTGTTTTATTGTCAAAGTAGAGAGATGTGTACGGTTGTCACGATTTTCATGGGGAGGGTTGCAATATTACTTTCATAATATTTTTCCTTTGCAAATACTAGGAAACTAGCGTTATTTTCGGAGTCAGTTGCAAAAAACTACGGCATTAACTATGTCTCTATATTGATTCGTATAATAAGTTTGTTTTATTATTATTCAGAGATTGTTTTTATATTTTGGATTGATTGGGCCGATACTTGGTGTAAATTAATAAACATATTAAAACAATGGTTAAAAATAACAGTTCACACTTTTATTATAAGAAATAACGCATGACGCACGTTTCGGTGGAACTTCACCTTCTTCAGATGCTAATGGCAAACTAACTATGATTTTCTGTTATATCGAAAACAAGAAATGACAAATTATGTAGAAGGGGTAAATACAAAGATGGTTACAAATAATTATTAGAAAAGGAAAAACCAATTCTGAACTGTTAGTCAGGTAGTTCGGTAATTTTGAAAAGATTAAGAAGGGGGCTTGAAGTATGATCGATTTGGCTATTCAATAGGAGACCAGAATGCTTGTATTTATTTATCTGTAATGATTCTAAAAAATTAAGTTTAATTCCTTTACTTTCAGTATTTAATATTTTAAAATCGAAATTGAATGTGTGATTTTCTTGGATTAAATGGTTTGCATAATGTGAATCCGACTTCTGATTAACAAAGCTACGTTTGTGTTCTGAAATTCTAGTTTGAAAACTTCTGAAAGTTCTACCAATGTAAAACTTATCACAATCGCAACAATTAATTTTATAAACTCCCGATTTATTATCTTTATGAACTTTGGATTTATTATTTTTTATATGATTTCCTAAATTATTACCGGTACGATAAGCAATGTTAATGTTGTGCTTAGATAAGAGAGATTTAAGTTTTTTACTTGAATTTCCGATGAAAGTGAGGCTGTTGTATTTGATATTATTTTTAGTATGGGGGTACACCTGGTTAATCGCATTTTTGAAAAACTTTTTATCTATCATATTGTCTATAATATTGGGATCATAATTATTATTTACGGCAATTTGTTTAATTATATTTTTCTCGATGTTAAAATTGGCATTTGAAAGTGGAATATTTACTAAACGATGTACCATACTATTGAAAGCTGCCATTTTGTGTTGGAAAGGATGTAGGGAAGTAGTATGTATGACGCTATCAGTGTGCGATGGTTTGCGAAAAATTGAAAAATTATGTTTGTTATCTACTTTTGTTATTTTCAAATCCAAATAGTTAATCGAGTTATCTTTTTCCATCTCTAAAGTGAATTTTATATTAGGGTGTAAAGTATTAATGAATGTTTGAAAGCAGTCTAGTTGTCTAAGAGTACCAGTGAAACAACAAATAATATCATCCACATATCTAAACCAATAAACGAATTGTCGACTAACAGGATGATTATGAATTAACTGTTCCAAATAATCCATGAATACTTCAGCCAACAAAGGGCTCAGCGGGTTTCCCATAATTAAGCCTTCAGTACTGCTGTAAATCTCATCATTGAAACTAAAATAATTCTGTTCCAGGCATAATTCCAAAAGTGACAATATATCTGATTTTATGAGAGGATTAAAAAGATTGCTATTAAGTAACTTTTCTATTAGGGTTAAAGGTACCTTGGGTGGTATACTTGGAAAAAGATTAACTACATCCCAGGACATAAATTTAGAATTAAGTGGCAATTGAATATTTTCAATTTTATTGACTAAATCGTAAGAGTTTTTGATAGAGAATTTAGGCTGAAATTTACAATAATTTCGAATTATTTCTATTAGAAACTGCGACAAAAACACTGAAGGTGCTGTAGTGAATGACACTACGGGTCTGATTGGATAGCCTGGTTTGTGTAATTTAATTAAAGAGTAAAGTTGTGGTACCAAAGGATTTGAAACAATGAGTTTATACTTGTCTTTATTTTGTATAAGGATGTTAATGTTATCGATAGCTAATTTTAAATTTTTCTGAAATTTACTGGTTGGATCATGTTTTAGTAACTTATAATTACCGGAGTTCAAAAAATCTAAAGTTTTACGTAAATAATCACACTTATTCAAAGCGATAACTGTATTACCTTTGTCAGCTTTGGTGAAAATGATATCATTAGAGAGTGTTTTTTGTTTGATTGATTTTACAATGGACACATCTGATAAATTGGCGTTGTATTTGTTATACTCGTTTTTAATAATATTAGAAGCTAGGTGTTTTACAAGTGGATTATCAAGCAAATTTCTAACAGCTATTTCAGTATCTACGCCAAGTTGTTCGAAGTGACGTGTTGAATGAGTTGGTTGTATATTGTGTTTGAAACCTTTCTGCAATAAATTCACTTCCTTACTATCGAAATAAGTATTGGATAAATTAGTGAATTTTTCGAAAAACAGTTTTTTGAAAAATTCACTAATTTATCCAATACTAATTTCGATAGTAAGGAAGTGAATTTATTGCAAAAAGGTTTCAAACACAATATACAACCAACTCATTCAACACGTCACTTCGAACAACTCGGCGTAGATACTGAAATAGCTGTTAGAAATTTGCCTGATAATCCACTTGTGAAACACCTAGCTTCTAATATTATTAAAAATGAGTATAACAAATACAACGCCAATTTATCAGAAATGTCCATTGTAAAATCAATCAAACAAAAAACACTCTCTAATGATATCATTTTCACCGAAGCTGATAAAGGTAATACAGTTATCGCTTTGAATAAGTGTGATTATTTACGTAAAACTTCAGATTATTTGAACTCCGGTAATTATAAGTTACTAAAACATGATCCAACCAGTAAATTTCAGAAAAATTTAAAATTAGCTATCGATAACATTAACATCCTTATACAAAATAAAGACAAGTATATACTCATTGTTTCAAATCCTTTGGTACCACAACTTTACTCTTTAATTAAATTACACAAACCAGGCTATCCAATCAGACCCGTAGTGTCATTCACTACAGCACCTTCAGTGTTTTTGTCGCAGTTTCTAATAAATATAATTCAAAATTATTGTAAATTTCAGCCTAAATTCTCTATCAAAAATTCTTACGATTTAGTCAATAAAATTGAAAATATTCAATTGCCACTTAATTCTAAATTTATGTGCTGGGATGTAGTTAATCTTTTTCCAAGTATACCACCCAAGGTACCTTTAACCCTAATAAAAAAGTTACTTAATAGCAATCTTGTTAATCCTCTCATGAAATCAGATATATTGTCACTTTTGGAATTATGCCTGGAACAGAATTATTTTAGTTTCAATGATGAGATTTACAGCAGTACTGAAGGCTTAATTATGGGAAACCCGCTGAGCCCTTTGTTGGCTGAAGTATTCATGGATTATTTGGAACAGTTAATTCATAATCATCCTGTTAGTGGACAATTCGTTTATTGGTTCAGATATGTGGATGATATTATTTTTTGTTTCACTGGTACTCTTAGACAACTAGACTGCTTTCAAACATTCATTAATACTTTACACCCTAATATAAAATTCACTTTAGAGATGGAAAAAGATAACTCGATTAACTATTTGGATTTGAAAATAACAAAAGTAGATAACAAACATAATTTTTCAATTTTTCGCAAACCATCGCACACTGATAGCGTCATACATACTACTTCCCTACATCCTTTCCAACACAAAATGGCAGCTTTCAATAGTATGGTACATCGTTTAGTAAATATTCCACTTTCAAATGCCAATTTTAACATCGAGAAAAATATAATTAAACAAATTGCCGTAAATAATAATTATGATCCCAATATTATAGACAATATGATAGATAAAAAGTTTTTCAAAAATGCGATTAACCAGGTGTACCCCCTCACTAAAAATAATATCAAATATAACAGCCTCACTTTCATCGGAAATTCAAGTAAAAAACTTAAATCTCTCTTATCTAAACACAACATTAACATTGCTTATCGTACCGGTAATAATTTAGGAAATCATATAAAAAATAATAAATCCAAAGTTCATAAAGATAATAAATCGGGAGTTTATGAAATTAATTGTGGCGATTGTGATAAGTTTTACATTGGTAGAACTTTCAGAAGTTTTCAAACTAGAATTTCAGAACACAAACGTAGCTTTGTTAATCAGAAGTCGGATTCACATTATGCAAACCATTTAATCCAAGAAAATCACACATTCAATTTCGATTTTAAAATATTAAATACTGAAAGTAAAGGAATTAAACTTAATTTTTTAGAATCATTACAGATTAATAAATACAAGCATTCTGGTCTCCTATTGAATAGCCAAATTGATCATACTTCAAGCCCCCTTCTTAATGTTTTCAAAATTACCGAACTACCTGACTAGCAGTTCAGAATTGGTTTTTCCTTTTCTAATAATTATTTGTAACCATCTTTGTATTTACCCCTTCTACATAATTTGTCATTTCTTGTTTTCGATATAACAGAAAATCATAGTTAGTTTGCCATTAGCATCTGAAGAAGGTGAAGTTCCACCGAAACGTGCGTCATGCGTTATTTCTTATAATAAAAGTGTAAATTGTTATTTCTAACCATTGTTTTAATAAGATTGTTTTTATTTTTAGAAGATATAATACCAGTATAAAGGAAATTTCATTTATATGTTAGCTCTAAAAAATAATATCTAAAGACAATTTTGGATCATGAAGGAGTGTTGCAGCTCGTTTTTGGGCATTTTTATTATTGTTATCGTTCTTCTTATTCTTATTGTATTTTTTTTGTAAATAATGTTGACCGCGTTTATATGTTCTATTACTATTATGTAATAGAAACAAAGCAAATGAATAAGTAAATAAACCTGATTTCAATTATTGAATTGTGTATTTTTTTAGAGTGTTAAAACTGTACTCACTCAGTGTTTCAGCCGCCCCTGGTATGGGGTCGATTGTAACTGTCTGAAATACTCAATAAATTAACTAATTTCCACCTAACTGTCTCACATATGTGTCTGAATTCACCATAAACTTACAGACAAATATCCTGGCTCTCATCTCGAATGCATTAACAGTTCTTTGTAGCTATAGTGGTAATGCTGTGAATGATAAAAGAAAAATTTTTACAACCATACCCGGTCGTTTCTATGTTAGAGCGTGTTCTAATGAATGGGATAACAGGTTTCGTTCGTATTGTTTTTATATGAACGAAATTACAAGTTGAAAACTGAATGTCTAATAAAATGGATGTTAGGTCTCAGGAGGATACTTCAATTGCCTGATTCATCAGAGTTATTGATTTTAGATTCCTCGTTCCTGATCAATTCTGATGGGAAAATGTTTTCACGTAATGTTTAGATGAAGTAAATTCTCAAAAACACATTTTTTTCTCATGGATTACCAATGAAATATAAACTATCAAACGTGTTCATTATGCGGTACTTTGTATATATCATTGAAATTGATTTGTATAGTTTTCTATGTTCATTATATTATTGATTATGAAGGTATATAAGTTAGTAACAACTTTTATTTGCTAAATGCTGTTAAGTTCCTAATTGAAAGTATTATCAGTAATAATATCACAAGAACTTCGAAAATAATCGATTATACTTCCGAGTCACGAGGTCAGTATAATCGATTATTTTGTATTGCTCGAGTGGTATTCGTTACGATTATATAACGAATAAAAAATATTAATTTTTTTTTGACAAACGTCAAAACATCGTCAATATGAAAACATTCACATTTTGACACGAGGCGAAACACCAAAACGATTATATCACGTCGTCAATATTCACTTATCAATACGCAGTAGTTATGCAAAATTCACGGATTCTATTGGCTTATTCATACATGAGTTATATAATCTGTACTAGAAATATTTAATATACTGCGAATTATGAGATCGAAAGTGGTCATTTGGTGATGATAAAATAGAACTGATATTCATTATCACTTTTTCTGTATGAATGATTTGGAAAATCATATTTATAATCGCAGCAAGTAATCGTTGTGTCGAAAAAATATATTTTTTCCGCAATCGTCAAGAAATGACGACCTTTTTAACCTCAGTTCTCAATGCTGAAGTTTGATTTCACAGACGTCCTCTTGTTTTTACTTTTTTGTCTGGCCGTGAGCGTACAAAAAAGTACAATTTTTTGTACTCTCACGGCAATATCAAGAACGTCGGGCGGCGTAGAGTTGGGTTCCGAATCCGACATAATGTAATCTGTAAGAAAAATTTTATATATTTTAATACAAGTCATTTCTTAATACTCGGGTACGTACCGAAAACGCACAGTCCTATAATGAGTAGATAAGTAACTTTAAATGTTTCTGACAATTATTTTGTTGAATTGTCAAATTTGTGTTGCCTTGACATCTACAAAACCAGTAAGCAAAGCAATCAAGTTTTACGTTTCTTCGCATCTAATCCTTTTTAAAAATATCATCTTGATTCTATCGTTTGAGCACCGTTTGCGGAAAAAATAGCATGTTTTATTCGGAGAAGAGCAGTTTTTGCGGCTCGACTAAAATTGTCGGCCTCACTGCGTTCAGCCTTTACTCCAATAAAACAATAAACTATTATTCTCATATTCAAATTCGGCAGTGAATATGATTTATTGATGTAAAAAATCAATTTTGAATATTGTTCGATTATCTAGTAGGTAGTTCTAGTCAAACATGACAAAATATGATTAAGTTTCATGAATAATTGATATAAGTTCTGACAAAAAAGGACCTCAAGATATGTATCGTGAGACAGCAAGAGGGTTTTAAAAAACTATTTATTATACTTCACTACAATATTTGTATAATTATCAACTTAACGAAACTGAATTGAAGCAAAGCAATTGGAGGTGTTCTCGACAAGAGTAAGCTTACAAGTGAAGAAGGCTAATACAGTTGGTTAAAACGTAAACTTATTATCTATAACATAACAATAGGTCTCTTGTACTAATTAGACAATGCAGACTTGCAGTTAATTATCTATACGCTTGCACTTTAGGGGTATATATCTCCTCCATCCCTAAGTCGAAAAAATAAAGGATTTATTTTTGTGTTGGCTGTTGACGGCTGCTTCGGCGTCTTCTTGCGGTTCTTGTAGTTCAATTTCTTCCTTATGGTCCTTGGTGTTGATCGTTGTTTCCATAAAATGTAAAATATCGAAGTTATTAGCAGAATCACGATTATTAAAATTTTTGAAGTTATTGACGTCGAAATTTTGTTCGTAATACTGGGTTCTTCAATTGGTGTTATCTGCTTCGCTAAATTATTTATTTCATAAAGACTGTCAAAGTCTATTTTTGATATATTTGAGCTTTGAAAGCTACTTCTGCTTCTTGTCACTGATATTTCAACTTTTGGTAGAATGAGCAGTGTTCCTTGGCGAATTTGTTCATTATTTTTGAATTTCAAATGGTCAATTAATATTTCGCAATCCTTTGGAATCTTGATTAAAGAAGGATGGTTGATTTCCAGGAATTGATCTCTTGTACATTTTGATAATATACGGTTCGATTTTGCTGGTATCATAAGTACTTCGTCTCTGGTTACTTGATCAATTATAGATTGTTCAAAGGTGAGATCGGTGGTAATACATTGATTGGGTGGTATTCCATCGAGTAATTGAAGTGTGCAGTAGTTGTCTTCTAAGATAATGTTATCTCTGAAGTAGTATGTGTCTTCGATAATTGGATATTCTTCTTTTGTGCTAGAGCTTCTTGTGACGTTCGTGCCAAATAGGGATAGGTTGAGGTAAAAATTTTATTATGTTGGATAACTGGGTAAAAGTGGTACAAATCAAGGATTTTTGGTCTCACGATTGGGATATGAATTGCAAATATAATTTTATTTTCTGTGAAAGTCCCTGATAATTGATAATATGTTAAAGTATTTTTGAATTTTGGAATCTGTGACGATTCATATATTTAAGTTGAATGAGTTATCATTTCTTTAATCTCTTTACTAGAAATAATTGACTGTCGATATTATTAATAAAGGATATCATAGTTTGAAAATCTTAATTTATTTGACTTATAGTTTCTTGGAAAGTAATGTTATTTTCATAAGTTTCTATTGTAGTTTCAATTACCAATTGAAACTTTCTCAAATTATTCCGTAGTTTGATTTGATTTTGCCAGTGTATTCAACGATTTATTATGATGATTTATTAACCTTGTATACAGTGACAACTGTAGGTTGAACTCGTGCACAATTTCTTTTTGTTTACTTTGTAAGATTTCTATCGCTTTATTATACTTTTTGCCATCGTCTGAATCTAGGTTTCCAAATAACCATTTATTTAATTTACCTATACTGTTAAATAATCATCGTTTCGCTCGAATGTGTGGTGAAATATTTTCAATTTTCCTCTATAGCGTTTGAATTAAGAATTCTGTTCTACTTAACATTCCGCTTGCTAGGCCGTTATATGAAATAGGATTTCATTCGAACTATTTACATTTACTATTCTTCGTCCAACTTGAATGAAATTATTGTTCAAAGCATCTGCTTGTTTGACTATTTCGCTTAAATCTAAGTAATAGATGAATGAATGCTTAGAATAAATTGTCTGCATGTTCCTAATCTAATAGGGAATAAAAGGTTATTCAGCATTGTTACGCTGATTTCTCCGTCGTTGCTATCAATCGTCACTATTCGACATGCCAAGTATACCAGGGTCATCCATAACTTCATTTTCCTGTACCTGTAAAATGTTAAGATTTAATTTGGTTTTCGTGTTTCGAATTTATGATATGTGCCTTTGTTTGTCTGTAGTAATATACCGTCATCTTTAATTTTTTCCACTTTCTTTAATTTTGGTAGCATTTTATCACGAAGTTTTGTACTCATGTAAGCAGTATCTTGGTTAGAATAATTAGGGGGATCTGATCGTTTTTCATTTTTTTTTTCAATTCGAAATTCTTTTTCGTTAGCGTTTCTTTCACGGTTTTTGTGGTTTATTTGTTTCGCCATTTGTTTGTGATTTTGCACGCAATATGACAATGTTAAATGATCGTTCATGTCAAAGGGATCTGGATTATTGATATGGCCTTTAATTATTTCAAATGGAGTAAATTTAGTTATTGAGTGAATGGAATTATTGTAAGACAAAATAGAGTGTTTCATTAGTTGATCGACTGATAATTCATTATTATTTTCTCTGAAGCATCTGAAATGTTCAATGAGGGTTGAATGAAATCGTTCTGGTGAATTTGAATTGCTGTTTTTAGCGGTGGTGAAATGCAACTCGATTTTGTGTAGTTAACAAAAATCTTCTAAATCATGACTTTTAAATTCCGTTTCATTGTCTGCTGTTATCTTATGAGGTAATCCATGCTGTGAAATAAAAGTTAATAAAGCTTCTACTATAGAAGTTCCGTTTACGCTATTAATTGGATAGGATTGTCCATATCTTGAAAATGCGTCAATTATTGTCAAAAAGGGGTATTCGAAATTTTAAATACGTCAATATGTATGTGATCAAATGGATTATCGGCTGTGGGTGTTAAGTTGAATTGAATTACTGGGGGATTTCTATCATATTTATTTTTTAAGCAAGATTCACGATTATTCACGAAATTTTCTATGTCTTCGGATATTTTTGTTCAGTACTATCTTGATCCTAGTGAAAGTTTCAGTTCGTTTATTCTGTGATGTCTTTTTTTATAAACGTGATAATAATTTAATTTTTCTTTCTGTTCGGTACCCATAATTATGTCTTCTAGAATTTTTGTAGAATGCGTAATTTTAAAGGCTGTGTTTTGAAATAAATCTTGCACAATAACTGTGAATGTTTCTGGTTGTAAGGGAGGTCTAAAATATAGGGCACAATGCTTATTCTTTAACAAACTTGGCAATATCTTGCTCAAAATTTCTCTGTGGTAACACCACATATATTCTGAAGTTATCGAAAATCTTTTCTCTTGTTACTTTCGGATCTGTTGTTTCCCTACACGTCAAAATTATTTGATTTTTATTAAGATTAGCTTTATCCGTTATTGGAATTGATAAAATGGGATTTTCAATGGAGGTGTGTACCGTTTCTATTTATTCTTGTTGAGGAGGTTCATCTGGTGGTTGAATCTGAATATTTGAGAAAATTTTTATTCTATCGTGCTTCGGTATTTCGTCTGGGGGTTTAATTTGACATATCGGATAAAATTTTCATTTTGTTTTTTTTATCGAGTATTTCCGATGCCTCTTCTCCTAAAATTTGTGGTAATGGGAATAATCTATAATTTTCTTCTTGTATTATTTGATCTGAATCATCAAGATTTACACATAGTGAATCGGATTCTTAAGCGTTAACATCACATTCTGGATTTCGGGAAAGGCAATCAGCTACTAAGTGTTAAGTGTTCTGCGTTAAAAATTAATTACGTAATCGAATGCTTCGAGTTTTAAGCGCCATCTTACAAGACGTGAATTTGGTTCTTTTAACGAGAATAACCATTGTAGTGGTTTATGATCAGTGGGAATTTGAAATTTCTGACCGAATATATATGGCCTGAAGTATTTGCAACTTCATACTATTGCAAGTAATTCTTTTTCTATCGTGGAATAATTTATTTCCGCTGCATTGAGTGTTCGCGATGCGTATGCTATAGGATGTCCTTCTTGTGATAGAACTGGACCAATCGCATAGTTAGATGCATCCGTCATTAATTCAAATTATTTATTAAAACCTGGGTATGCTTAAATGAGTTCTGAAGTTAATAAATTTTTTAATACATTAAAACAATCAATAAATTCTTTTGTGTGCTTTACCTATTGATCTTTCTTCAAACAGTTGGATAGGGGTTTGGTGATTTTTGCAAAATTGTTGATAAATTTTCTATAATAACCTAGTTATTCTAGAAAAGATTTAATTTGTTTTTGAGTACGTGGTATTGGAAAATTTTGTATGGCTGTAGTTTTCTTTTTATTGGGTTTCATACCATCAGTTGTCACACAGTATCCCAAAAATTCTACTTCTTTGCGTAAAAATTCACATTTATCAAGCTGAATTTTCAAATATGCTTCTCTTAGCTTTAGAAATACTCATTTTAAGTTCTGTATAATATGTTCTTGTAAGCTAGTACTGAAAATAATGATAGCATCCATATTTACAATGCAAATTTTGTGTTGGAGGTCTTTTAGTATTTCGTGCATTGCTCTTTGAAATGATGCAGGAGAATTGCGTAGTCCCATTGGCATTCTTAGGAACTCATAGTGTCCGTTGTCGATACTGAAAGCTGTTTTTTCATTGGAGTCTTTATCCATTTCTATTTGATAAAATCAACTAGTTAGATCGAGTATACTGAAATATTGAGCTCTACCAAGTTTATCTAATATTTTAGTGATGTTCGGAATAGGTTACCTATCTGAGATTATTTTTTCGTTTAATTTTCGATAATTTACAACTACACGCCATTTTTGTTGACCTGATGCGTCTAGTTTCTTGCTTACAATCCATATGGGGGGCTCTTCACGGGATACTGGAAGCTCTTATTATTCCTTTTTCTAGCATTTCGTCATTTTGTCTTTGTACTTCTTCCTTATGACAATAAGGGTATCTGTATAATTTAACATGTATGGGTATTTCTTCCGTGGTTTTTATTTTATGGTGTATATTTGAGGTGAAAGTTAAGGGGTGCCGGGTTTGGAAAATATGTCCGAAAACTCTTGGCATTATTTTGTAATACTAGATTCTTCTTCAGAATTCATATATGTTGTACGTTAATATTTATTAAATTTCCCTTTTTTTTAAATTTTATCATAAATAAAGTGTAACTGAGAAAACATACCTAGCTCATTGCCTATTTCGGATGGTTCAAACTTGACACTAGATGCAGATGCGATCTAGAAAATTCAAATAGTTGAATATAATAGTTGAACACTAACCTGGATAAAAATTTCCCTTTTTATTTTAGGTGGTCTTGTAAGGAAGTATTTAGAATTTTTTTCAACTTCACTGTCGTCGCTATCACTTTCAATGAACCTAGTTGGTTTTGTTCTTCGTCTGGAAAAAACTCTGCTCCTGCTCAATGTCAGTATGAGTGTCTGATATTACTTCTACCTCCTTTTATTTTTTATCTGCTTTTTCATGATCATCTAGAATTTTTAACCAAACTTTTATCCATAGGAAATATTGCAAGGTATTTTACATGCTGTTTACTCAAGTAGAAATATTATTTTTATTTTGAAAGTATTTGGGGTAGGCCTATACCAACTGTTTATTATCAATTATATACCAATACATATTAGTTTTGCAGCTCTTATATGTATTATTTTACAAAGCAGTCACCAAAGTCAAAAGTAATAGGTAATGGGGACGATAGTATGTACCCGATACTTTGTATCTGATAGGTACTTCCAAATATCATCTGATACCACCTAGTCATATTACGTAATACTCCATGCCGTTCTATCTTTTTGATTATTTTCATAACTAGGTGTTCGGCTTTTTCAATTTCATAGAGGCAGTGTATATATATATATATATATATATATATATATATATATATATATATATATATATATATATATATATATGTATATATATGTATATATATCTGTATACGTAACCTTGCTGGCTGGGTACGCTTGCACTTTAGGGGTATGTATCTCTCAAAAATGGTTCAATATAATTCATTTATAAAATAAATTATTGATAATTTTAGTTTCATCTCCAGAAAGAATAGTAGGAAACAGTTTGGTAGTGTAGATTTTCACTAGTTTGGTCACTAGTTTCTATTAATTTATTATTGAAAATTTAGTTCGGAACTTGCGAATATCTTTGTGTGATAACATAACCGCAGGTGCTAAAATCTGAGGCACAGGATTATTTCGCATGATTATTGTTGAAGAAATATAGCTGAGAAATCCTTTATTGTTTGAAAAAATCTGTTTTATCTTCATCTTCTGATACAAAAATCTACAGTTTCTATTGAATCTGTAACGTCTTTTCAAAGCACTCTCATTTTAACTTTACTAAAGAAAGCTAAATTTGGCATTTTCAAGAAATGAAATATTACGTCTATATAATCTGATTTAGTATAAGTAGGTTACCTTTATCAAGTTTGATGAAAATAAGAAAATTTTTTAAATCTTTTGATTTCATATATTTTATGGTGGTTGTGAGTGAAATTGTCTTATACCCAAATTGGTTTCTTGGTCTTTCAATGAAGATATATTCACAATCAACCATCAATATAATTTCGGTATATATACATACCTGACTTGAAGTACTTCTTTGAAATACAGGTTGTTATATATATATATATATATATATATATATATATATATATATATATATATATATATATATATATATATATATATATATATATATATATATATATATATATATTCTTTATTAAAAACACGAAATACCGATATTGATCTGGTTATATCCTCAAACTCATCCTTACAGTGTTGTACGGTATTCCCTGAACCAATTGAAATTTCCAGTATTATAATCATCCAAGAAAATTTATTAAAATAACTTATTGAACTATCAATTAGCAGGTATTTGGCATCCAGCACCTTTTTTCTATTTTAGAAATTGTGAGCAACATAAGTTACCTGTTCCATGAAATAATCTTTTTATTTTATAGAGTTTCCATGTCTCTGTGTCTACTTCATGCTGATCAGGCTTTCTCAAAACTTTAATGAAGGTCTATTGGTCTTTAAACGGAGGCCAAAATACTTCCTGTTTTCTGGGTGTTACCCACTGTTTATGAACTATTGATAATCTACCACCTTCTTGATCACTGAATTCAATGATGGCAAACATCTACAAAACTAAATTTCACTACGCTTTTCCTAGTTTATTCATGCATTTCTTTCAAAAACATCACAAGTCGACAAATCGGAAGATTAATTTTTGGCGTCAAGCTAAAATCTTAAGGCGACTCCATCTCCTAGATTATATATAATCTTAAAATCCTGTCCACAATCAATAGCATCAGAATATTATTTTAGAAACTTACCGTAACAGTTAACGATAACGAGTTTTCTTATTTCCTAAAAATACATAAAACGTGAACACCCAACACAATATGAACGTGAATTTAACAACCAAGCTAAATTCAATTGTAACCTATAACTCTAATAAAACCTTAAACCTCCAGCCTCCAGTACGGTACGCGGGTACGCGAGAATCCCACATCCGTGGTGTGTGCTCTTTAATACATGGACGAATTCATATGGTGCAAGTATTTTCTAATTTTGGCAGGTAATTCAAAAGCGCAAAATCACATCATCATGATATAATAATCCATAATGCTCGTAATATAACATTATGCATTCTTTATGTTAATAAATTATAACTATCTGAAATCTTCTTTTCAAATCGAATCTGGCATTTATTTTCGTTTGTATGTACAGAATGACCATGATATACATCGCAGGTACATAGAAATTATATTATGTTAATACTAAATGGATGTATCCAGTCAGCGATATTTATAATAAATGAGTCATTTCGTTAAATAAGAAAAATAATGTGCATAACAGCCTAGAAATAGCTATTTTGTTAAAGTTTAGTTATAAGGTCAAAAACTAACGTTCAAATAACATTTCCCTATTCAACCATGTTCTGTTACCAAACTAATACGTAGACTCGACGTCGCATTGGAACGTTCATTATTCGTCAATAACATGACGTTAGCGCAACGTCGTTCTGAAAGGCGCTGACGTCCTGGATCTAAAATACCCTTTAATCCACGTCAACTGACGTAACCTTGCTGGCTGGGTACGCTTGCACTTTAGGGGTATGTATCTCTCAAAAATGGTTCAATATAATTCATTTATAAAATAAATTATTAATAATTTTAGTTTCATCTCCAGAAAGAATAGTAGGAAACAGTTTGGTAGTGTAGTTTTTCACTAATTTGGTCACTA
Organism: Cynegetis impunctata; assembly: GCA_030704885.1. Taxonomy (NCBI): domain Eukaryota; kingdom Metazoa; phylum Arthropoda; class Insecta; order Coleoptera; family Coccinellidae; genus Cynegetis; species Cynegetis impunctata. Next base: position 37,569 of record JARQZK010004545.1, on the reverse strand, counting down.
GTTTCTATTAATTTATTATTGAAAATGTAGTTCGGAACTTGCGAATATCTTTGTGTGATAACATAACCGCAGGTGCTAAAATCTGAGGCACAGGATTATTTCGCATGATTATTGTTGAAGAAATATATCTGAGAAATCCTTTATTGTTTGAAAAAATCTGTTTTATCTTCATCTTCTGATACAAAAATCTACAGTTTCTAATGAATCTGTAATGTCTTTTCAAAGCACTCTCATTTCAACTTTACTAAAGAAAGCTAAATTTGACAATTTCAAGAAATGAAATATTACGTCTATATAATCTGATTTAGTACAAGTAGGTTACCTTTATCAAGTTTGATGAAAATTAGAAAATTTTTTATATCTTTTGATTTCATATATTTTATGGTGGTTGTGAGTGAAATTGTCTTATACTCAAATTCGTTTCTTGGTATTTCAATGAAGATATATTCACAATCAACCATCAATATCATTTCGGTATAGATACATACCTGACTTGAAGTACTTCTTTGAAATACAGGTTGTTTATTATGATAAAAACCCATTTTCAACTGAATTTTTTTGAGTATCACAGATATTTCAATGAATAAATGTGCAAATCTCTTAATATCTGAAAATCAATGGTTTCTTTTCCGTAAAAAAATTTTTTATGTCTTTATGTATATTTGCTACTTACTAGCAAATTCATCTACAATTCAATAATCAAATATATTAAATTTTACTGATTCTGTCCCTCATGAAAGTTCTAAATAAATAAACTGGAAATAATATGTAGATGTTACCAACCACTCTTTTCTAGTATGGCACTTTTTAATTTTCTTTGATCTATTCGGCAATGCAGCAAGACTATCTCTTCTTGCAAACACACTGTTGCGTTCCTTCAGCTTCATGTAGGTACACTTCCTTTTTTTAACACATTGTTAGTACCACATATTTTGAGTGAATATAGCACGTCTCACTAGATGTTTGCAATACCCCAAGTCGAAAAAGCAAGTTTCAGCATTTTTGAATCACTGAATATTGAAGAGTATTATTTAATGTAAATCTATATTAATGACAAGAAATTGGAACGCCTATTTCTAAGACATAAACACAAAATTACATGAATGCTGGTTTCGCTTTTAGCCTGGGCTTTTTCAGATTACGACAGTGAAATTTCTGAACATCTAAGTAGGTAGGTACTTCGATATAATGGAAAATTCAGTACATGTTATCTTGCATGGTTTATAAACTCCAAAGAAATGAGCTATTGATGTCAACTTAATCATAGAGCAAAGTCATCAATATCTACATATAGCTGTTGATCTTTACTATTTCTCAAAGATAGAAGTGTAAAATTTTATTTAATTAATCCATTATTTCAAATTCTGGATTGAAACTTTTGCTCTCTTTCTATGATCAATTTCGTAATTTGTATTTTCATGATTTTGAAACCTAATTTTATATTGATTGATGTTATTATGTTACGAAAAGTTATTCTAATAAAAATTTTACTGCATCGACTACATTTCAATTTGTACCTTCACCTCTAATTTGCTATAATTCAGCTTTTAAACTTATTGAAAATTTACTTTTCGTAAATCATGAGATAAATTACCTACTGGATATTGTTCGCAAATTAAATAACTGTCATTTACTCAGGAAAAACCCTCCTGGCCATTTATTATAAAAAAAATCAATGACATCTCAGAAAAATGTAATGAGGAATCATGCTTTCATCAAATGTTGATTCATTTCACTGAAACTACTAGACAAATGAATGAATTTGACAATTGTGTTATATCCATATATCAAATTGACTGCAGAAGTTAAACATGAGTTTAAATTAAATTCTTGAACTTAACGGTTATACGCTTAGGGCCGGTCTTTTCATCTAGCAGTTAAACATCCCGTTACGAAACCTGAAGTTAAGTTTAACGGTTGGAGTTAACTCTCAGTTATCTATGTTCCGTCTTTTCATACGGACAAACGTAACTGGAAGTATCTCGAGAGTTCCGGTTAGGTATCTGACAGATAGCATAGAAATAAAGCGGATTTCGTTTTCAAAAGGACTTTCTGTGGCTATAACTTAACCTATATAAATATATACACAAGGAGTTTTTGTGTTAATATCATTTCATTTTGTTCTTTGGGTCAACAGCCACTCATTTTCGTAAAAGTTTTGTATTGTATTTAAAATTAAAAGGAAGAGAGCACCAAATTTTACAGCTGCAGAAGTGCGGGCATTGATAAATTTGGTATTAATGCACGTTTCTGTGATAGAAAATAAAAAAACAGATTCACAAATGTGGAAAATAAAGGATGACACGTGGGAAAGGATAACAGTGGTGTTTAATTCAAAAAACATATGTAAGTAATTATTATAGAATAATGGTGAAATATTATTTTGATACTTTTCCAGCCAATATCTATAGAACAGAAAAATTGAGGCAGAAATATGAAGCAGTGAAGAAGGATGTTAAGAGGAAAGTATGCACGAACAAAAACGAAACCTTCAAAACTGGAGGTGGTGTTCCTGTATATGTTCCCATTGAAGACTATGAACAAGAGTTGTTAGAAATAATTTCTCTAAATGTTGTGGGACTTCCAACTGAATTTGGCAATGATACAGCGCTTCCAAAAGCGTTTTTAAGAAACAAAAAGTTATGACGGTGGCTGGTCTGTGTGTCTTGGAGTCAGTAATGTTTATAAAGAAAAACCCAGATTTGTTTTTAGATTGTAACCTAAAGCATACTTATGACACTAGACATAAACAAAATCTGCAATGTTCCTCAAACAAATTTACTTATTTACAAAAAAATGTAGTTTTCCATAAAAAAAATTTGGAATAAGTTCCCTAGAAAAGTCCGGGACTTGCAAGTGAATCCATTAAAACAAAAAATTAAAAGCTGGCTAATAGCTAAAGCCTTCTATTCTTTGGATGAGTTCTTTACCAACAATCTCAGTGATCTGTGATTTAAAACCCATATAAAGGGAAGGAAGAGGGAGGGAAAGAGGAATGTTGTCTTGACTGGATGTTTTTTTTTATTATTTGTAGATGGAGATATGTAAAATGTGATATTCTTGTTTTTATAAAATTGTAATTTTTCCCAAAATGTATAGATTTATACTTAGGTTTGGATGTATATTGACGTGTTCTATATTCAACTGTGAATGTAAATGGAATAAATAAAACACTACTATTATTATAAGTGAAATAAGTTTAAGGAACTCATTTGATCAAGTAAGAGAGAAAAAAATTGCATAAAACTTTATTTCTAATTTGAAGATCAATCCAACAAGTTATTGAAATAATTATTGATGAGGTCAGAACGAGCTTCTTGTCCACCCATTTCTGCCCTTTCCTCCAAGTGCTGCTCCTCATCGGCATCCTCCTCTTCTGCATGGTCTTCAAATACTTCTTCCCCTTCTTGACAGGCAAGATTGTGTAAAATAGCAGAGGCTACAACAATTTTTTGAGCAAGTTCAATCTTACATCGAATTCCCAAACTTAGAATAGGGAACCTCCGTTTCCATATTCCAAATACCCTTTTAATAATACTCCTTGTTTGAATTTGTGATTCGTTATACAATAACTCTTGAGGGCTTGTTGGGTTCTGAAGAGGTGTGAATAAATAATGTTTGCTCGGATAGCCACTGTCTCCTAATAATACACCTTCATGCATTTGCCCTCCTTCAAATTTCATCTTAATTAAAGAATTATTGAATATATGCGAATCATGACTTGACCCTGGCCACCTACTGACAATGTCTGTAATTCGGTATTCAGCGTCGCAAATCACTTGTATATTCAATGAAAACCAACCCTCTCTATTTCTAAATACTTCTGAATTTGGACCTCCTGGAGATTGTAACTTAATGTGGGTACAGTCAATGGCACCGACTACTTTGGGGAACCGTGCAATCTGATAAAAGTTTGCCATTGTTTCTTGCCTTTTCTCTTCTGTTCGAGGAAAATATATGTATTGTGGAAGTAAATTTACAATAGATGTAATCACTCGATTTATAATTTTCCCTGCAGTGGATTTATGGATGCCACTGAAATCTCCCATTGTCACATAGAAATTTCCAGTAGCCAAAAAACGAAGAGCTATCAGTAGCTGGTCAAGCGGCTGAATGGCTCTGTTCAAATTCCTGAAAATTGTAAATTATGATCTTACATGAAGACATATTTTTCATATTGTTACCTTTGCGAAGGATGATGTAAATTGCCTTCTATTTTCTGTAAGAGTAAGGTAACAGAAGGTTTCGACAATCGAAACCTGACAAAAAATTCTTGATCGTTCCAATTATTGAAGTGATCTACTCTTGGTCGAAGCTGGTATGATCTGTCGGGATTATTTATTTCCGCAATATCCGCCAAGTCCATAACTTCGATTATTTCAAAAATATCCATTTTTTGTTGATTAGAACACACGTGTTGAACTTTCAATTTGAAGCTACTATCTCCGATAAGGGATAAGGACAACGAACCCTTACCTTATATTCTTATTTATTATTTACTACTTTCCAGATTTCAAATTTATTTCATAGGTTATAATATTCATAGAACATCGTGTTCTATGTCGCAGCATTTGTTCCGGTTAAGGGATAACGGCTGCTTCATCCTCCAGTTAAGTTATCTGGAAGTTAAGAAGCATTTATCCGTCAGCTGGCTCTAACTAGAGGTGAAAAGACGCAAAAATTTGGTAACCGGAAGATAAATGCTATCTGCCACTTTAACTGGAGGTGAAAAGACCGGCCCTTAGATGGTAAACATTCTTTATTTTCAAATTAATCATGAACCTCATAGAAATACAGTTACAAATAACACTTCAGTCCATTCCCATCAACACATAAATGGATGCTTCCGATAGCAAGATTCAAAAACTATTAAATATGCCTATGATGGTTAGATGATTATTAATACCTTCAATAAAGAACTAACGTCATTAAACCGATCCCGGTTAATAACGGTCATCAATTCATTATCAATAAATTCATAATGAAAAATTGCGAAGAGTAATCTCAATGATTCATTCGAAATATTGAACACTGATTAAATTATATATATATATATATATATATATATATATATATATATATATATATATATATATATATATATATACATATAAATTATTTTTGCCTGCACATCGTTATTTATTTGTTATTCTTTAGCAATAACAGGTCAATTGAGTTCGAAAACCGACTTTATCAAACAGTTTATGTTTCGTCACGAAATTCGTTACTTTCTCAAATCTTCTGAGACAAATATAATATATATATATATATATATATATATATATATATATATATATATATATATATATATATATATATATATATATGATTATGATTTTATTGACAATGGATTGATGGCCGTTATTAACCGCGATCGGTTTAATGACGTTAATTCTTTATTGAAGGTATTAATAATCATCTAACCATCATAGGCATATTTAATCGTTTCTGAATCATGCTATTGGAAGCATCCATTTATGTGTTGATGGGAATGGACTGAAGTGTTATTTGTAACTGTATTTCTATGAGGTTAATGATTAATTTGAAAATAAAGAATGTTTACCATCCAAGCGTATAACCGTTAAGTTCAAGAATTTAATTCAAACTCATGTTTAACTTTTGCAGTCAATTTGATATGGATATAACACAATTGTCAAATTCATTCATTTGCCTAGTAGTTTCAGTGGAATGAATCAACATATCTGAATTAATATATGTGAGTTCATTGATTAAAGCATGATTCCTTATTCATTTTTCTGAGATGTCATTGATTTTTTTTTAAATGAATCGCCAGGAGGTTTTTTCCTGAGTAAATGACAGTTATTTTGTTTGCGAACAATATCCAGTAGGTAGTTTATCTCATGATTTACGAAAAGTGAATTTTCAATAAGTTTAAAAGCTGAATTATAGCAAATTAGAGGTGAAGGTACAAATTGAAATGTAGTCGATGCAGTGAAATTTTTATTGGAATAACTTTTCGCAACATAATAATATCAATCACTATAAAATTAGATTTCAAAATCATGAAAATACAAATTACGAAATTGATCATAGAGAGAAAGCAATAGTTTCAATCCAGAATTTAAAATAATGCATTAATTAAATAAAATTTTACACTCCTATCTCTGGGAAATAGTAAAGATCAACAGCTATATGTAGATATTGATGAATTTGCTTTATGATTCAGTTGACCTCTAAAACTCATTTCTTTGGAGTTTATAAACCATGCAAAATAACATGTACTGAATTTCTCGTTATATCGAAGTACCTACCTATTTCGATGTTCAGAAATTTCACTGTCGTAATCCGAAAAAGCCCTGGCTAAAAGCGAAACCAGCATTCATGTAAGAAATTTTGTGTTTATCTCTTAGAAAGATGCGTTTCAATTTCTTGTCATTAATATAGATTTACATTAAATAATACTCTTCAATATTCAGTTATTCAAAAATGCTGAAACTTTCTTTTTCGACTTGAAGTATTGCAAACTTCTAGTGAGAAGTGCTATATTCACTCAAAATATGTGGTACTAACAATGTGTTAAAAAAAGGAAGTGTACCTATATGAAGCTGAAGGAACGCAACAGTGTGTTTGCAAGAACAGATAGTCTTTCTGGATTGCCGAATAGATCAAAGAAAATTAAAAATTGCCATACTACAAAAGAGTCGTTGGTAACATCTACATATTTCCAGTTTATTTATTTAGAACTTTCATGAGGGTCAGAATCGGTAAAATTTAATATATTTGATTATTGAATTGTAGATGAATTTGCTAGTAAGTAGCAAATATACATAAAAACATACAATTTTTTTTAACGGAAAATAAACCATTGATTTTCAGATATTAAGAGGTTTGCACATTTATTCATTGACATATCTGTGATACTCAAGAAAATTCAGTTGAAAATGGGTTTTTATCATAATAAACAACCTGTATTTCAAAGAAGTACTTCAAGTCAGGTATGTATATATACCGAAATGATATTGATGTATAATAGTGAATATATCATCATTGAGATACCAAGAAACCAATTTGAGTATAAGACAATTTCACTCACAACCACCATAAAATATATGAAATCAAAAGATATAAAAAATTTGCTAATTTTCATCAAACTTGATAAAGGTAACCTACTTGTACTAAATCAGATTATATAGACGTAATATTTCATTTCTTGAAATTGTCAAATTTAGCTTTCTTTAGTAAAGTTAAAATGAGAGTGCTCTGAAAACACGTTACAGACTCAATAGAAACTGTAGATTTATGTATCAGAAGATGAAGATAAAACAGAATTTTTTCAAACAATAAAAGATTTCTCAGATATATTTCTTCAACAATTATCATGCGAAATAATCCTGTGCCTCAGATTTTAGCACCTGCGGTTGTGTTATCACACAAAGATATTAGCAAGTTCCGAACTAAATTTTCAATAATAAATTAATAGGAACTAGTGATCAAACTTGTGAAAAACTACACTACCAAACTGTTTCCTACTATTCTTTCTTTAGATGAAACTAAAATTATTAATAGTTTACTTTATAAATGAATTATATTGAACCATTTTTGAGAGATACATACCCCTAAAGTGCAAGCGTACCCAGCCAGCAAGGTTACGTCAGTTGACGTCGATTAAAGAGTATTTTAGGTCCAGGACGTCAGCGCCTTTCAGAACGACGTTGCGTCATGTTATTGACGAATAATGAACGTTCGCGTTCCAATGCGACGTCGAGTCTGCGTATTAGTTTGGTAACAGAACATGATTGAATAGGGAAACGTTATTTAAACGTTAATTTTTGACCTTATAACGAAACTTTAACAAAATACTAATCTCAATGATTCATTCGAAATATTGAACACTGATTAAATTATATATTGATTTGTTAACAGACCGTATCAGCAGTATGAGATTAAAGATTTCGATATGTGTATTCTCCGACGAATTCATAATGAAATCTGGTGTCCTTCATGGTTCACCTCTGTCATCACTTTTGTTCCTCTTGTTTACAACGACATAGGAGATGTCATAAGGTTCAGTTCATTCTTTCTTTTCGCAGATGATTTAAAAATATTTAGACAAATATCAGAGGTCGACGATTGTGAACTTATTCAACTCGATCTCAATGCAATAATGAACTGGTGCTCAGATAATGAAATGGAGCTAAACATAGAGAAGTGCCAAGTAATGAGGTTCGGAAGAGTAAAGTCACAATATTCTTTCCATTACCATTTGAACCAACGAATTTTGAGGGACGCGAGTGTTATTAGGGACTTGGGGGTGTACTTCGACCCGAAACTGGATTTTATTGCTCACATACAATTCATTACTAATAAAGCTTTTAAAATGCTTGGTTTCATAAAAAGATCAATGTGTCATTTCAACAATTTAGATGCAATTAAGAAGATTTACTATGTTCATAAACATAATATCGAGCGAGTTCAGAGAAAATTCTTGAAATGGGTTGCATTCAAGCACGGATTTCCAACCTCGTTTCAAAATTATTATTTGATTCAAGAGCAAATGAGTTTGAGGTCTTTGGAATCACGGAGGAAAAACTTTGACGTGATGCTAATTTTCAAGTTGATAAACAACTTTATTCTCAAACGTACAATAATAACGTCATTTCTCGATTGACAGGATCATCGAAAAGTTGTATTTCTCCGCCAAGGAGGAGAAGTGTTGCTATGCAACACTTGTCCGGCCGGCGGCAGGAGAAGTGTTACTATGCAAAAGATGAATTGGTAACCATGAACAAAAAATTCTCCAATTCAAACGTCATTTTCACTTTCAACCACTTCTCACCAGGTTGCGAATTATAACTATCAATTATTTTACTTTATATCTGTCAGAATCAATTTTGCGTGGCAACCGTAACTAGGCAAATGTTCCATAATTCATAACGACGTAAGTGGATAGAATTATGTGCGTAAATGTGAATCAATCCAAAAATGGATATTCAGATTTTTATGAATTTCAAAACGTTTGAAAATAAAATAACGCGGACGGGCGGACGGACGGACGGACGGACGGACGGACGGATGGATGGATGGGGTATATATATATATATATATATATATATATTTATTCGAATTGTTGTTGCCTGTGATCTATTTTTAATCTCTTGATAATTATTAGCAATAACAGGCTGGTTGAATCTTAAAAAACTCGATTTTATTAAAAAATTGACGTTTCACTATGATATTCGTAATTGAAATTTCTTTGACATTTATTGATGTGAAAAAATTGAAAAGATAAGGCTGCTTTGTCTTGCTAATTATTTATTATATGCTATTCAGTCTAATATTAACATTCAAAAATGTTATCATCAGATGGTAAGGGAAACCAAAGAAACCTTTACCTACGTAATGTTTGAAAATAAAAATAATAGGGTACTATTTATCTAACAACAAAGAAATCAGTCATGGGAAAACATTAAAGATATGGAGCAAAATTATCGGTATAGCACGTTTATATGGAAGCAGCCGTTGACACGTGTTTCGGACTCTTTGGTCCTCATACGGACGGCGTAGCAAAGCATTGGATTGAAAATTTGAAGATGAAAATAGTACAACAAACAAAATCCTCTGATACGGAAGACAATCACCCTCATTGTGGTTTATTGTTTGAACTCTCCGGTATGGGAGATTTGGTCAAACTTTGCCACGGAGGCGATTAATGCTATCCGCGAGAACTAAGAACTAGTAAATAAACAATAACAAAGAAATTAGTCGCGGAAAAATATTAAATAGGTAGAGCAAAATTATCGGTATAGTTCGTTTATATGGAAGTAGCCGTTTTTAATGAAATTTTTTATTTATTTAGAATTTCAAATCTTTTAAAAAAAGGTACTTACAGTTTAGAACAATGTTTGAAACTCTCAGCTTAAGTTTGGGGTCATTGCCATATTTTCAGCTTGCAATATTTAATTATTTATTCGAATTGTTGTTGCCTGTGATCTATTTTTAATCTCTTGATAATTATTAGCAATAACAGGCTGGTTGAATCTTAAAAAACTCGATTTTATTAAAAAGTTGACGTTTCACTACGATATTCGTAATTGAAATTTCTTTGACATTTAGTGAAACGTCAACTTTTTAATAAAATCGAGTTTTTTAAGATATATATATACATATCTATATATATATATATATATATATATATATATATATATATATATATATATATATATATATATATATATATATATATATATATATATACCTATATATATGAAAAATGGTTTAATCGGGATATAAGTCACAAAACTTGAACTCCGGTAAAACTCTTTATTGAAGAATTACCAAGCTTTCGGTCATTTGCATGTCCATCATCAGGGTACTGAAAATATAAAATAAAATCGATATATTATTATTGTTAGACCAAATGTCTTTTTAATACTTACTCGCAATGTGAGTTAACCAAAAAATATATTGAGTCATTGTAACATCATAAAGTGAAATGAACAAAAACACATCGAAGAAAACGTATATAATTTAAAATTGACAATTGTAAATAACAAAGAAAGATGTCTACGGAAAATATGGATGAAAAATCAGACATGAGAACAATGTTAAAAGTCGAAACCGGTGAAGCATAACCTAACCTGAGCAGAAAAACAATTGAAACTACGGAGTTGGAATGGAACTTGACATGGCGTCTGTGACGAAAAGGTTCTTTTTTTGTTAACATGGTCTTCAATGAGTTTGGTTATGTTGCAATACATTATTGATATTCTGTGCGTCAGTGGCAAGATTTAAACTATTTGAGTGGCTTTTGATTTCTAATGATTCAATGAAACTTCTATTTGTGTGATTTTTCTGAGTCCCAATGATGGCAGCGTCCTCAAAATTCATACGATGACCAGTTTCAGAGGTTTGCACATTCATTCATTGACATATCTGTGGTACTCAAGAAAATTCAGTTAAAAATTGGTTTTTATCATAATTGTGAGGATGGTCGTAGGTGCTTTCAATAAAACAAAGGTTTTACTCTTCAACCTTCTTCATTTCGAGGTTCATACTCATCACTCTTTCAAGACTCTCGTAGGACTGACTATCAGATCCACGACAATGTCGAACGTAAGTTCGTCTCAGCTAAGTCAGCACTTTAATGTATCGAATATATGCAATGACCCGTGAATTCCGGCATTCACTGTCGCAATACTTCCTGTACAATGAACTCTATTAATATGTGAATTTTAGTAGAATATTCCATTACTACACCTCCCCTGGTAGAGTTAAAAAAAGTTCTACAATTACGTTAATTCTTTATTAAGATATTAAATACACTATTTTTTATAACTACTAAGTATTTTTTTTTAAATTATCAATATTAGGGTACTGCGCTGATCGTAAGAATCTTTTCTTTCACATTTTGTTTAGTTTAAATTTTGACGTTTAAGTTCCAAAGGGTAATTGTCAACTGAATATGAGGATCGACATTTTCATGGATGTTTGAAGGTGATCGTTTAGTATGAGTTTTTTTGTAGGTGAATCATTAATAGAGCAATTTTCAAGAAAGAAATTTTTATATTTGCCTTTTAAAATGAATAGGATAGCTCAAGTATTTCTTTAATTTAAGCTGCAGCTGCTTTATCTTTAATAATTATTAATTCATTTATATATATATATATATATATATATATATATATATATATATATATATACAGTATGGTGCAAATGAAAGGAATAAATTCGTTATTTCGTAAACCAGCGACTTTAAAGAAAAATCCTAAAACACGTCGATTTTTATTTTAAAACGGGCTATTCGTAAGGATACCTTTCTATTTTTGACGTCATCTATGCGAGCGTGATGACGTCATCGCTAAAATTTTTAAATGGAAATGTGGGTGTTGTAATACATTATTTGAAAGGTCTTTTGAATACCTATTCAGCCATCAATATGTACAGTAATTGATTTTTGTATTTGTTTGAAAAATAAATAAAATTTCAGTTTTTACCTTTTTTAAAAATCTAGTTACCTTATCAACATCAACATTGACACTTTGACATAATTAACTTTCTGTCAAGTGATTGATAGTATTATTGTATTAGAAGAATTCAAAAAATCTTTGTATCTATCAACATGAAGCTGACTGAAACGCAAAGAATTGAAATTTTGATAATGATTGGTTGTGGAGATAAAGCACGTACGCAGAAAGAAGTATGTACGTTATTTAATAATAAATACCCCAACCGAGAACCAATTTCACAATCCACTATAAGCAAAATTGAGAAGAAATTCAGAGAAACGGGTCATGTCAAAGACCTCCCTAAAGGTAGTAGAAAACCAATATCAGAAAACAAACAACTAGATGTTCTGTTAGCCTTTCAAGATGATCCCCATACCAGTTCACGGCAAGTAGCATTAGAAAATGACATGGACCATTCAACAGTTCTTAGAAAGCTAAAGAAGGAAAAGTGGCATCCCTACAAAGTAAGTTTAGTACAAGAGCTTATGGAAGATGATTTTGATAAAAGAATTGAGTTTTGTGAAATTATGATGGAACAAAATAACAGAGATCCGATGTTTTTAAAAAAGGTTCTTTTCTCGGATGAAGCTACATTTCTACTAAACGGTCATGTCAATCGTCAAACTTATCGGTACTGGGCTACGGAAAATCCACACTGGATGCAAGAGTACCGTAGTCAATACCCAGAGAAAGTTATTGTTTGGGCGGGAATAATAGATGATAGGATTATTGGACCATACTTTTTCGAAGAAACCTTAACAGGTCCTCGATATTTAGAATTTCTTCAAAACTTCTTGCTACCCGAATTGAACCGGCTATTTCCAAACAGAAATGATTTATGGCTGCAGCAAGATGGTGCGCCTCCACACTATGCTGTCTTGGTGCGCAACTATTTGAACAACGCCTTTCCAAATCGGTGGATAGGTCGAAGAGGAACAATAGAATGGCCGCCTTGGTCGCCCGATTTGACTCCTCTTGATTTCTTTTTATGGGGATACTTGAAAAGCAAAGTGTACCAAAATAAACCACAAAATATCAATGAACTTAAAGAAAGGATACGTATTGAGGTTGCACAAATAACTCCGGAAGTTATAGAGAAGGTTCGAGAAGAGTTCGCTGCACTTCTTTCTCATTGTATTTTAGCTGAAGGTAAACAATTTGAACACTCAATTTAGGTTTCGTTGTATTTAATGAGTAATACATATTGAATATTTATTGTAATAATAAAATTCTATTAATTTTTTAAACAAATACAAAAATCAAAATTACTGTATATATTGATATGGCTGAATAGGTATTTAAAAGACCTTTCAAATAATGTATTACAACACCCACATTTCCATTTAAAAATTTTAGCGATGACGTCATCACACTCGCATAGATGACGTCAAATATAAAAAGGTATCCTCACGAATAGCCCGTTTTAAAATAAAAATCGACGGGTTTCAGGATTTTTCTTTAAAGTCGCCGGTTTACGAAATAACGAATTTATTCCTTTCATTTGCACCATACTGTATATATATATATATATATATATATATATATATATATATATATATATATATATATATTGTTTTGTGCGCACAATATTTAACAGTCTTTCAGCGGCACGCGAAGCTTAGACGCTGAGCAAGAATCTGTATATTTAAAATGAATTATTTGTGATATATCATCATAGATAAGGCTATCATTAACAAATGCAAATTTCTTCTCAATGTTCCTTAATTTATTATATATCAAGCTTGATTGATAATTCCACTAGGCCTGGGTGATCGGTCCTGGTCTACTCAGTGAAATTTTTGTTACGTCATTATTTTTTTTTAATTCCTTAGCTCGAGCACTCGTTAGAACATTCAGAGTTTTGATAATTACTTTTCCTACGTTTTTCATCTCTATGCGAAATGCATGCTTTCAAAACGAAATTTATTAGTAATAGTTTGCCAATCTCATTTAAAGATGGCTCATATAACTCAATGCCGTCAATTCATTGGTGTAGGTACCCTATCGGTGCTACCGTTAAATTTTGAAAGCAAGCAAGTCGCTGTTTTGAAATTAAATTTTTCCTCCATTTTTTGGATATTACTAATTAAATTAGAATTACTATAATTACGTTCAGCCTCAGTATCTAAATTACTATTTAATTCTAATTTTACATTATGAGGATTTTATAATTAATATAAACTGTACAACTGAATGTTTGAAAAATTTTACAAATTCAGAGAAAAGTGCACTTATCTTATATGAAGTAATAACATCTTCTTTTTGTCTTTCCCCAATGTCCTTCCTTAGGTTTCTTAGATATATCCTCAGGTTGTCAAATTTAGCTTCCTTAATAAAGTTGAAATGAGAGTGCTTAGAAAAGACGTTACAGATTCACTAGAAACTTAAGATTTTTGTATTAGAAGATGTAGATAAAACAGAATCTTTTCAAACAAAAAAAGGTTTCTCAGATATATTTCTTCAACAATAATCATGCGAAATAATCCTGTGCCTAAATTTTAGCTCCTGCGGTTGTGTTATCACACAAAGATATTCGCAAGTTTCGAACTAAATTTTCAATAATAAATTAATAGAAAATAGTGACCAAGGTTCAATATATCAAAGAACCATTAATATAAAATTGATTATTTTCTACATTTCCAAACTGTTTCCTACTATTCTTTCTGGAGATGAAACAGATATTATTGATAATTTACTTTATAAATGAATTATATTGAACCATTTCTGTTTTAATGAAATCATTTATTCGTGCAATGAGAAGGCATGGAACATTTTTGAGGTCTTTTTTTGTCAGAAGTTATGTCAATTATTCATGGAACTTAATCATGATATTTTATCACGTTTGACTAAAACTACCTACTAGATAATCGAACAATATTCGAAATTAATTTTATACATCAATATTTATATATAAATATATATATAATATAAATATAAATATAATATATAATATAAATATATATATATATATATATATATATTTATTTTTATATATATATATTTATTTATATAAATATATATATTTATATTTATATATATATATATATATATATATATATATATATATATATATATATATATATATATATATATATATATATATATATATATATATATATATATATATATAATTATTTATTCGAATTGAAAAATAATTTGAACCTATTTCGAACATTACGTGGGTAAAGGTTTCTGTGGTTTCCCTCACCATCTAATAATAACAGATTTGAATGTTAATATTGGCCGAAAAATTTCAGTGAAACAGTAGTCTTTTTTAACTTTTCAAATTTTTTCAAATCAATAAATGTCAAAGAAATTTCAATTTTTTCAAAAGTTTTGATAAAGCCACGAATGTCGTGGCCAAACGTCAACTTTTTGATAAAGTCGAGTTTTTTGAGATTCAACAAGCCTGTTATTGCTAATAATTATCAAGAGATTATATATATATATATATATATATATATATATATATATATATATATATATATAGACTGCAGTAAAAATGTTGGCATTTTCAATACAAGGACAAACAAAAGATGTGAAAATTACAGGTTTTTGAAAGACTTTTGCATTGTCAAACCTTCTCTAAATTGTGTTATAGGGTTACAATATTATACGAGCATTGAGTTGATATCAAAAAATATCTCTTGACGTCATGAACTCTATTTTAAAATCGTCGCATTTTCATATAAAGATTTCATTTCTGAAAGTTTCTTACGATTTGGGCTTCTTCTCCAGATTGAATTAGAAGGTTAAAATTTCGTACAGGGATTAAAGTTATAAAAGAAAAGTGCTTTTTATCAGTTTCAAATATTTTCTCAAACCACCACTTTTTTACGCAAGGATTTCTATTCTTTTTTTTGGGTTTCGAGAGTTTGCTCACCTCCACAGCTTCTGAGTGGTAGAGTGAGAGTGTTGGAATTTGGTAGGTTGATTGAGCTGATGACAGAAACAATTGGGGGTTTCAGTCGATCAATTTTACTGCCGTTATTATTGTGTTACATTTTTTTCAAGTATTTTGAGTGAATCAATTGAAAACTTGAACATAAATTAAATTGACGCTAAGAAAGTACCGTTCAATGGTGTTAACTTTTTCGTCGACGTCCTCCATTTCCATGTGAGGCTATCTTGTTTTTTCGTGGTTATTGAGGTTTTGCGCAAATTTGCATCTTCTGCTGACTAATGATTTAAACTTAGTGACTGGACTGATCTGTTGTAATAAAAGTGTCCTTTCCATTTCTATTGATTTCGTCAACAACTGATATTTAAGGATGAAATTTCTAATATTTTTGTACATTTTCGATCATTGGACATCTCTGCAGCTACTCCAAATGAAGTAAGAATACTGAAAATGTGTACGTTATTCAGTTGATGAAAGGAATGTACCGTTTGGGACTTTTTAAAGATTCATTTGGGCGACGCAATTTTTATGTAGAAATTTCATACATTTTTGCTTCTTCTCAACATTCATGTATCTCTTCAGCTCCTCTTAATAAACGTTTACGGGGTTGAGAACTTATTTATGAAAAATGAGAGGGAAGATACTACTTTAGGGACGGAGGTAAGCTGCTCTCTAAATTTGAAAATTTACTCTTTTAATAGTAAATGTCTCATTGAAAAACAGAAAATCGAATTATTGCAATAATTATATATTATTCGAGAAAGGCACAATAAAGGCACTTGAGGATAACCAAAAGTAAATTTTTTTTTTGTAATTTTCTATATAGTTTTCTATTCTCTCGTCTGTGAATATTGAAATCATTTCTTAGATTGACAATAGATATGCAGTCGTATTTAGTAAAAATGGTATTTGCTTTTATTTCTAGGTGAACGTGACTGGATAATTCTATCTGAAACATTTCTACTTCTATTTCATTCTTCAAAAATTACTATGAATTCGGCACCTTTCATCAACGGAACAGATTGGATGTTTTCATTATCTGGGATAACAGAAGCACTCAACGAATACAAGGAGTCCAGCAACGATCGTGACGAAAAACTGGCATTGTTCGAAGTGGCAACCCTTGCTACAATCTTCATTGTTACTGTTGTGGGAAATACAACTGTTCTCTTGGCTCTATGGACAAGAAGAAAGTGAGTAAAAATTATTGGCATAATTCGTGACTGAATAATTATATCTAGGAAAAATTAATAATACATTGAAATTTGATTTTCGAACACAATTACACAAAAATGAGAAATATTCATGTTCTATTCTGAAACGAAACTTAATTAAATATTTTAGTTTCAATACTATTAGAAAAATAGATGTATAATTTCAACGTTTTAATCTTTGAAATCAAAGATATTGACGATTCAATCGCTAGAATCAAACATGTGCTTTTCTCATAATATTGTTATTGATTCCAAGTAACAACCTCATCAATTCTGAATTTGAAGAAAACTGACACCAGGTTTCTGATCTTGTAGTAATGCAAATTACTTTTTGTGACCCCAAAAGCCAATAATGTTTTTCTAATAATATTGTTATGCATTTTAACCAAGTAACGGCTCATTAATTCGATATTTGAGTTTCATTTAGATCCGAAAACCTTCGTGGAATATTTTCATTCACATTACTAATTCATTATAACATTGAAGTATTAGATACTAGCTTTCACCCGCGGCTTCGCTCGCGTTGATAACTCACATAAAATAAATTAATTGAAAATAGGATTTAACCGTAAAAATCTGAATTTTTTCTTATTTCGTTTGCTTTTTTGATTGAGCTTTCATTCATTAAGTTTAATATTTTTGAAAATACATCCGAAAGAGATGATGCTATGCTCAATTGAGTAGTTAGCTGCCGCCGGTTTGGGACACCAGATGGCATTGAATTCTATGACAAATTTCGTGGTTAAGTAGTTTAAGCGTGAAAACGTAACAACAAAGTAACATTTGCATTTATAATATTAAAAAGATTTTTAATAATACATCCGTATTGCTGATGCTATACTAAATTGAATATTGAACTGAGTGCTAGTATTCGCTCATTGAAATGCCAGATGGAGTTGCATTGTATTCAAACTGCTCAAACTCTTCGTCTAACGATCATATATCCCAACATCGTATTTTAGCCCTTCAGAAACAATACTTTCTTTACTATTTTCATATATGCCCTTCAGAAAAGATATTGTGTCCTCTACCATAATCTTGAAAATATGTGTACAAAATTTCATTATGATCGGTAAAGCAGTTTACTCGTGAAAGCGTAATAAACAAACAAACTTACATTCACTTTTATAATATTAGTGAGGATATATATATATATATATATATATATATATATATATATATATATATATATATATATATATATATATATATATATATATATTATATATATATATAAAAATATATATATATATAAAATTATATATAAATATATATATATATATATATATATATATATATAAATATATATATATATATATATATATATATATATATATATATATATATATATATATATATATATATATATATATATATATCCTCACTAATATTATAAAAGTGAATGTAAGTTTGTTTGTTTATTACGCTTTCACGAGTAATCTGCTTTACCGAATATATATATATATATATATATATATATATATATATATATACAGGGTGATTCACGGTGGATGGCACATTAGACGTTTCTGGTCTGGATACAACGTAACTGAAAATTCAACGTAGTGCATGATCGAACATTTTCTGCCCAACTAAAATATTTTTAGAAATGCGGTGTTGCCACTCCTATAAGAGAGTAGTAGCAACTTTGATTTTTCAAATGGAACAGCCTGTATATAATAATATTCTTAGAATCTGCAACAATTTTCCGACAACTTTTCATAATATTTCCCTATACCCATCTGTTGCCGTTTTCGAAATAAAAATTAGTTTAATTTTTTTTCGTCGGAAAACAAGACATCTAAAAACTCTGATATCTTTAAGTTAAGATATACTATGATATGAAACTTTCGGTTGGAGTTTGGTGATACTTGGGGGCTTCCTATACTTCAGCCTTATCTCCGTTTTTGCAATACTGGTGAAAAAATACAGTTATTTCATTTGCTTGAAAAAGTGACTGAAAATTTATTGTTTCAAATAGAATACCCTGTATATTATTGAAAATTTGGAAAGCTGCTAGAATTTCCTTCTTATCTATGTATATCATACCTATACCTAACTAGTCAATTTTCGGAATTATTAGCACTTATTTGTGAAAATGTTCCTTGAACATGGTATCCCCATTCGGTATTTTCTAAGAATGTCATGATTACTATTTGATAGTAACGTTGTGACAACCTACTAATAATATCGATATTTTCTTCACTTCAGAAGTTGCAAATTTTTTCCAAAACGATGGAACAAAACTATTCAAACAAAGTTCTTCAGAATTTGATTATTATTTTTGATCAATGTGATAAAATTATCAGCAGGACATGTAGAAAGTTCAATGAATTGTATCCGAATCTACCGTCAATGAATCGCACCAAATTTAAACGAATTCATAAACGTTTGGATTAACTTTATAAAAGCACCAAGAAACTTACTGAAAAAGTGCTGAAGAAGATTTCGGTATAAAATTTCCATCTGTTGAAAGAAGTTTTCCATTAGAAAAAATTTTCATTTTTGGTGCAGTGAAAATCCTCACGTCACAAAAAATGCCGGATTTAAAGAAACATTTAGTTCTAATGTTTTCTGCATGTTAATTGAAAACAATTTGAGATACGTGATATACGAGGAGTTATTAGCATTCAGAAGCTACCTAAATATTTCGGGAAATATTGTAGAGAACTTTGTCGATCATCTGCCACTCGAAGAATATCGAAATTGTTGGTACCAACTAGACGGAGCTCCTGCACATTATTCGAGGGAAGAGATACTTTTTGATGATCGGTGGATACTGGATAAGGCGTTTGGGATCGTGGAATTGGCCATCGAGATCACCCGATGATTTTTATTTTAGGGAAATGTTTAAAGAAAAAACTAAACAAAACGCCCGCGTGCTCGAGAGACGAATTGTTACAAAACATTTGATGCTTTAGATCCGAATGAACTCAGATCTGCCACGACGAAATCAGTCAACACCCGCAGTTTGAAGTGCTTGGAAGTGAACGGCCAGCGATTCGAACATGTTTTGGAATATTCCACATAATTGTTTTCCTTTTTTATAATTATTTGTATAAATCCACTATCAAGTTACTTGGTGCTTTTTTAAAGTTGATCCAAACGTTAATTAATTTTTATGAATTCGTATAAATTTCTTGAGATTTATTGGCGGTAGATTCGGATACATTTCATTGAACTTTCTACATGTGCTGCTGTCAATTTTATCCCACTGATCAAAAATAATAAACAATAAGAACTACGTTTGAATAATTTTGTTCTATCGTTTTGGAAGATATTTGCAACTTCTGAAGTGAAGAAAATATCGATATTATTAGTAGGTTATCACAACGTTACTATCAAATAGTTATCATAACATGCTTAGCAAATACCGAATGGGGATACCATGCTCAAGGAACATTTTAACAAATAAGTGCTAATAATTCCGAAACTTGACTAGTTAGGTATAGGTATGATATACATAGATAAGAAGGAAATTCAAGCAGCTTTCCGAATTTTCAATAATATAATGGGTATTCCATTTGAAATAATCAATTTTCAGTCACTTTTCAAGCAAACGAAATAACTGTATTTTTTCACCACCCTGTATTGAAGTAACGGAGATAGAGCTGAAGTATAGGAAGCCCTCAAGTATCACCAAACTTCATCCGAAATTTCAATATCATAGTATTTTTTAACTCAAAGATGTCAGATTTTTTAAAGGTCTCGATTTCTGATGAAAAAAAATTAATAGTTATTTATGTACCAAGTGCGTTATATAGATCATAACGCCAGGAGCGAAACATTCGGCCCAAGGGATGAATGGTTCATTGCTCTATCTTTCCATTTTTCTTCTCATAGTCGGCATGTCATTAGTTGATATTTTGACGTTTGTGTATATTTTTGTCTTCATATTTAGTGAATGCCATTGCTGCTTTCTTTGTGTAGTCTTATAGAAATAATGAAAATGAAAATGAATTTACCCAAGAATATCTTAGAAAAAGCAGCCAAAGCTGCGAATAATTCATTGCCGGAAAAATCTAGAGTCGTATACGACAAGGATTATGAAGTATTTAATCAATGGAAGTTGCTTCATTTCTCCTCGCACATTCAGCGGGAGTTATGATCCATTATGCCCGCTCATTACGCCCTAGGGCATAATGAGTGTATTTATAGCAACCGTATCTAAGGTAAAACCAACAAATAATATACAAGTGAAAAATAAAATAATTTTTATATTACAATATTTATTAGAACAGTTACACATAGGTATAGGAAAATATTATGAAAAGTTGTTGGGTTATTGTTGCAGATTCTAAAAATAATATTTTATACATGCTGTTCCATTTGAAAAATCAAGTTGCTACTACTTTTTAATATAAGTGGTATATATATATATATATATATATATATATATATATATATATATATATATTTATATATATATATATATATATATATATATATATATATATATATATATATATATATATATATATATATATATATATATATATATATATATATATAATATATATATATATATATATATATATATATTATATATATATATATATATATATATATATATATATATATATATATATATATATATATAATATATATATATAAATATATTTATATAATATATATATATATATATATATATATATATATATAATATATATATATATATATATATATATATATAATATATATATATAAAAATATATATATATATATATATATATATATATTTAAAGGCCAGGCTACACGTCCCGGCCTCGCACAAGAAATTTAAATATCATAATACACACACATAAACCCTTCCATTTGACCATTGCGTAGGGGCTGACCGCACGAGTGAGAACTTCATTTCTTCACTTTGACTTCCCTTCCGTACGGCCCGTACCCTAGTGATGCCTACATTGAATAAGGTGCTGCCTAGCTAGCCCAGCAGGGTGAGCAGCTACAACGCAACTCTTTCTAATACTTTTTTAAACTCGCGATATCTTTCGAATGAAATGTCCGAATTGAATAATTCTAAAAGTTATATATATATAAAGGTATTAAAACAGTCTTGACTATAAAGTAAGGATTAATACCAAAATACGAATAACGAATTTTCTCTAGTTGCGGCACTGCAATTAATTTCTTAAAATGAAAGAACACTTATTGTGGCATAACTATGATAGTTAGACATATGCTGTCGCGACACTTTGTAAATAATGATAATTATGTTCTGCAAAGTCGTAGTACATTATTTTATTCTATCATCAATAGTTTTCGCAGCGCACACGATGTGAAGAATATTTTAGGTAGTGTTCTTACACTTTCGGTTACATTATTGGAGTTTTAGTAAGGATCCCTAAGTGGTTTGAAAACGTAATATACCTATTACACCCGTGGAAAGTTTAGCTTTAATGCAAACAAACAAACAAACGATCAAATATTTTCTCTTTATAATATTAGTATGGAATATTAAGAAGGAATATTTTGTTGTGAATTAAATATTTTATTCGTTCATTCCTGAACCCAAAAAATTACTCTAAGTTGTTATTGTATTTTTTTCTTCAGTTTCATTCTAAATGTTCCTCAGACATAAAGAATACCACTACACACTAAGCATTCTATACCTACCTTATAGTTGAGATTACAAGGGGCGTTAGTCTCACAGCTTGTCCATCAGTAAATATATCCAAATGATGATATCTTAGGCATTTTTTGATGAAATTCAACGAACATACAACATATAATAGTTTATATTTAACGTTCATCATATAAGACAATTTTTGCTGACCTGTCATAATCGGTTGACATACAATATTTTCGAGTATATTATTATATTGTCTCAATATATAAAATATTGTAGATTATTAAAAGAACTGAAGATCCGAATAAGGAATAACTCATTTCGAAAAGTTCGTTTATTATCTTTCAGTGATAGCATTACAGAATAATTAAAAAAAGTGTGTTTCCAATAGTATTTGTAGAAATATACCAACTTTTAAAAAAAATGTATGTAATATATTAGTTGTTTGAAGAAATGTTCAAAGAGTATGATTATTCAAAATAAACATGTACATTTGAATAATATGGTAACATAACAGTGAAAGGTCAGTTTGTTTTAGAAAAGGAAAATGTAAAAATAATACAGAAATTAACTATTATAAATAGCCAAACATATACTCAACTGAATATAATTATAGTCAGCGTTTTCAAGTATTTGAACAATTCAGACCACATCATTGACTTGATATTCACGTATCAATATGTGTTAGAAATTGAACAAAGATTATCTTTCCTGAGTTCAACAAAAATCGCCTAATGTTAACTATACAAAAAGCTTGTTCTGAATGAATTACACAAAATAGTAAATCAGATAAATGTATTCAGTTAAAATTCAAGAAAATATTTTCATAATCATCCATTAAAGTCTGAGAGTTTCCATCAGTTCAATCGACAATATAAAATATGTTTCCAACAGACCACAGACTTATTGAAGAGCTCGAAATAAAATATACCATTATACATTCAGTTCTTGATGCAGATACCATATGTGTAGGAGGGTCGTTGACTGCAATTCACTTTTTGTGAATAAAGTGAAAATCGTTTTCAATTGTATGCTATAGCTATATACTTTTCAATATTTAGAGCTATGTTTGCTCTCTTTTTTTTAATATACATTCAACTTTCAGGTACGCTGGCAGAAAGAAACTATCTCGAATGTATTTTTTCATTCTTCATCTAAGCATTGCGGATCTTATAACTGCTTTTCTCAGTGTGTTACCGCAGTTAGCTTGGGAAGTCACCTACAGATTCTACGGCGAAGGTATTCTGTGCAAATTCATCAAGTTTGGTCAAACCTTAGGCCCATATTTAAGCTCGTATATCCTAATGGCTACTGCTATCGATAGACATCAGGCAATATGTCATCCACTTACGTATTGCTCATGGACTAGCCGTAGATCGAAAGTTATGGTTTATATTGCTTGGGTCACAAGCCTATTATTCTGTGTACCCCAGGTGAGTGGTATTGCATCTATTAATTAATATTCTGAATATGTTTGCAAAACTTCTAAATAGACAGTTTTTCTACGGAATAACTTGATTATTCCATAACCTTTATTTTCTTGCAGCTTCTTGATATCACGGAACATTTTTTTTTTACCTTTACCACCTACCTACCTAGCAAAAAACATGTACAAAATACGCCTATTTTCTTGCCGTCAGGGAAAAGAGGGAACATTCACATAATTTAATTTTTGAATGATCCAGATTATATGTTATTTTTTTACAGTGAAAAAATATTCTCATTGTTTTCCATTTCAATGTCATGATATGCAAATATCTAATCCATGAATGAGTTAGTAGATTCACTGTTGAATATATTATGATATACAGATAGATTTATTTTAGTGCTATTTTTTCTCATCGAATTAAGATGTATTACCTCTTCGTATATAAATATCAATCTGTTCAAAATATACTTTGAAGAAATAAACAAAAATCCACCAAATTATGTACATTCCATTCAAATTATGCAAATTTCATTAGATATGAAATGTTTAGAAGTCAAGCAATAAATCTAAATCTGTCACCAAACATTCTTCAAATAATGATAACACTATTTCAATCTCAAATTTCATAGAAATAAATAAGCAGAGCACTAAATAAATTGCTTTTAATATAGTTTAATGCGATATTTGAATGTTACTTGAACAGGTTAGCCACAAAAATTATTTATTCCTCAAATGCGTTGTAGGTATGTCTACTGTTAAGACTCGCTTAGCTCCCTTGTGGTGTATATAACTATTTTGTGTTAAAAATGATAAAGTTCATTTCAGTAATCAGTGACCACTAAGAGTTAAACTTACCGATTTTATATTTTTTTTAAGACGGATTGATTTTTGAACTTTTCAAATATAAGTTTACTAATGTCACCTCTAACATGATCGTCATATGAATCAAATTCTGAAGGATGAAGTCTATAAGTTAGTTCGGCATGTATCACCTTAATATAATTCTGTATAATATCTAGTTTCTTGAATAAATATCTACATTCTTCTTTCATCCAGATTGTTTTGGCAACTCTTGTAGCTTTTCTGGCGGCTGTAGAAAAGAGTTGCCCGAACAATCTGGATGAAAGAAGTATGTAGATATTTATTCAGCAAACGAGATGTTATACAGAATTATATTAAGGTAATACATGCTGAATATGACAAATAGGAAACTTTTTGTGTTCAGAATTTTTAAATGGGCATAAATCAGTTATGGTTCTTATTGATACAAACAGCAGACATTGCGGCCTAAAACATCTAAAACTTAAGAGAGAATAGCACTTCCAAAAAGTTCAAAATTTTTGTAATTCTCGTTAAACCTGTTACAAAGTCGTGTGTTGGAAGTCGACCGTAAGTAATTCTCACTCTGAAAAAAATTGAGTAAGTGTAGGTACTAGGCTTGATGAGAATAGTGCTTGCGTACAAAGTACAAATGTCAGAAGTGAAATTTCTTTGCCAACTAACTTTCAAATCTCTTTTCTTCTGAAATTAAAATTTAGAAAAGAGAATTTATGAAATATTTTTATTTTATATTTTATGAAAAATAGTATATCAAATTGTCAAATGACGAGTGGCAAATCAAAATGCTACATGTTATCTGCGAATATCAAAATTTCTTAACTTTCAAACGAATTAACATAAAAAAGTGTAAATTGAATAAAAGATAACAAAACGTTTATTTATAAATTTAACTCACTGTTTACACACGGTATACATACACGGTTATGCGACAGAACTGCCATCTTAAGTTCGAATATTTAACTACTAAGCGAATACATCAACCAATAGCGTGTATTTTTTCTTGATC
Organism: Cynegetis impunctata; assembly: GCA_030704885.1. Classification (NCBI taxonomy): domain Eukaryota; kingdom Metazoa; phylum Arthropoda; class Insecta; order Coleoptera; family Coccinellidae; genus Cynegetis; species Cynegetis impunctata. The sequence goes on along the minus strand of JARQZK010004545.1, from coordinate 11,638 downwards.
TCCCTTTCTCTCTCGCTCTCTCACTAGCTCTCTCGCTCTCTCACTCGCTCTCTCGTGACCTATTTATATATGATCCAATTGCGTCGAGAAAATTGAATAAATGGAATAATAGTTAGCTGTGGTTTGTTTGGAACGGAATTTTTTCCCTTTCTAATGATGCATAATATGTCGGGTCGCTTTTGATGTGTAAGCCTTCAATAGCGAGAATAATACCTTACTACTATCACCTTCTGCGATTTTTATATGTATTCCATGTAGGCAGTCATGTCATCTATGACAGAGCTTGTCCATTTCTCTCTGTCATAATAAGAATTAACTGATTCAATCGATAAAGTCAGGATGTCGAAAGAGAATTACGAGAAATATGATATGTTGAAAAGCTTTATTCATAGTAACAACAGTTTTATTATTGCATCTGAGATATATTTCAATCGCTATTCAGAAAGAAAACAACCTAATAAAGCTATTTTCAACATATTAAAAGAAAATCCAATTAATTGCGGATCATTCAACAAGTCAAGACCAAAATATTAGATATTTACATCTAATTTTATATGAAATTACAACTATAAAAAAATAAAACAAATTAGGTACAATGAATGTTCAAACTGATGTGCATTATGGTTGATACATAAATCACATCTCTGTATAACATTCTGAACTGCGTTATGCATATATACAATATGAATATTTAATATGGAATTCACAGTCCATAAAATTTTGTCTATATGTTAATTTATATTGTTACAGGTTTTCTTATATAATTTGTCTTTTATTTATCTCCAAAAGAAAAAATCCAGTGGCGTTAAGTCAGGTGATTGTGGTGACCACCTCACTGGACTCTTATTCCGCATCCAGTTATTTCCAAAATTAGAACTAAACAATTCTTATACGGTCCTTATATTATGAAGCGGTGAACCATCATGTTGGAAGACTTGATTTCGTGTCTCAAGTGAGGGTATATTGCCCATGATTACTCAATAATTTACTGATTTAAAATTTCATAGTACCGTTGGTTATCAAGATTTTCTTGATTTACATGATACGTTAAAACACGACTGTCACGTAAATTTTATATACTGTGTGAATTCAGTTTCAATTATTTATATTCATAATCCAGTTCCGAATTTTATGAAGAGATGTAATTTATGTATCAACCATAATGAACATAAGTTTGAACATTCATTGTAATTTGTATTGTTTTCTATAATAATAATGTCTTATAATATAAGATGTAAATATCAAATTTTTTAGCCTTGGCTTGTTGAATGATTCTCAATTAATTAGATTTTCTTTTAAACTGTTCGAAAATAGATTTATTAGGTTGTTTTCTTTCTGGATGGCGATTGAAATATATCTCAGATATAATAGCACAACTGTTATAACTTTGAATAAAGCTTTCTAACTTATCATATTTCTCGTAATCTTTGTACGACATCCTGACTCTTACGATTGAACCAGTTAATTAATATTATTACTGGAACAAACGTTGTCATAAATGACAACCATCTACATGGAATACATATAAAAAACACAGAAGGTAATGTATTAAATATTATTCTTCCTATTGAAGCATTACACATCCAAAGCGACCCGACATATTATACATAGTTAGAAAGGGAAAAAAACCATTCCAACCAAACCACAGCCAACTATTATTCCCAAAAAAAAAAAAACTTTTTTTAAATACATCTTTAATCCACAACTCGAAGTTGCACTTTTTTTTCTTAATTCTCTTAAAGCCACTGTGTTATATATAAAAAAAATGTGCCTAAAGATTGTAAAAGTTATTATCTCGAAACTTCACGAACAACCATGATATACACACTTGTCTTAAAGTGGAAAAATCGAATTTTTGTTTATAATTCAAAAAAAAAAGAGGATAGCTAATTTTGGGTTTCGCCAGTGAGTTTGTCTTCTCGAAAAAAGAGATTGAAAATGCACCCTCCATTTTTTTGTATCTCTTATAGTTACTGAGATACCCCCCCCCCCATATAATCATCGAAATTTGCCCACCCTGTAGAAACCTATAATTTACCTACAGGTGAAAAAAAATATTATCAAGAAGAAAAAACATATGTTAGAACATATTATATCAGGAACTTGATTTATAAAAACAAAAATCTTTTTTTATTTCATTCACATTTATTTTTTATCCCAATCAATTTAGAACACGTTCCCAGAGTACATGGACTGCTTGACGAAAACCTAACAAATCCTCCCCGCCTGTGTGACCTGCGTAGTATTTTGGAGACCCCCTTCCCTTACTTTCAACGGGTCACGTAGTTTGGATATGTTCCCTTACGCTCTGAGGGTGAACTTGGGACCGCCGAGTGTACCCGAGCGAGAAAGATACAGTCAGCTGCTCTTCGCTGTTGTGTTGTGTTTATTATATTCAATTCATACGTAATAATTGTCGTTATTGATTTAACAATTATTATTTCTAGATGTAATGAGTAAAATTCAATCGAAAGTATTTATTTATTAATTTGGTTATCACAAACCTGTTATATCCTTTGTGGAATACGATAACGAAAATAAATAATTCGATTTATATAGAATTTATCCGTGATAAATATAGATCGATGAAAATATAGTTTACCGAACCACGATGAGTGCAAAGCCCGTCCCTGCCTCTGTCGAACGGTACGCGACGCGTCAAGTGCTGAGCCCGTCCCTGCCTCTGTCGAACGAGCGCGCCATCTGCTCGCTGTCAATCTCGACTTCGTGCGGAATCGGCTAGATACTACGATCTTATTGGGCATCGACGTGCCGAAACTTCTCGATATAATTCAACCCGTCCAACTATCGGCTCGAAAGGTGGACGACCAAATACTGTATTCAGGTATGGCATGACTAGGTTATAAGAAGAGAATATTGTGAAAGAATTCCAAGAAGAGGTGAATAAAGGTATAAAAATAAATAATAACATAGAAGATAGTTGAGAAGAATTCGAAAATATAATGAAAAAGGGTGCACAATTGCTGGAAAGTTGAAAAAGTAAAAAGCACAAGACGTTGTATGATGCTATATAGAAGAGAGAAAAGCCCAGAATCAAGATGATAGAGAGAAAAGGTTCAGCAAATAAGGAGCAATATGAAAAATATAGAGAAGAAGTGAAAAACGTCTGCATGAAAAAGAAGAGGTAAAGTATAGAGCAAAACCTAAAGCAAATGGAGAATTCATATAGAAATAAACAAATGAGACAATTTTACCAAGACGTAAGAAAAGAAAGGAAGAAGAGCCCTAAGGAAAAATTATACTTTGTGAAGACAAAGAAGGGAATTTAGTGGAAGGTTTACAGGAGAGTTCAAACAGGTGGGCAGAATATTTTTAAGAGCTGCTAAAGACAGAAGAGGAAATATCAGCGACAGATGAGGAAGGTATAGAATATATATATATATATATATATATATATATATATATATATATATATATATATATATATATATATATGCTAAATTGAAGAAATATTTTGAATGGAAATTTAAAAGTATCGAAAAACACAAACGTAAAAACTAATTTCTGCAATGAAAATTTAAGGTTGTTCAGGAACAATTTCACATTTGAAATTCCTGAAGACATCAAAAATTTTCTATCACTTGGCTCAAAATTCTCGTTACGCGTTACAAAAGCAATTTCATACTAAAATATTTTTTTTCTCAGATTGAGGATCTGATAGGTAACATAACAGACAGTGAGAATAACTCATTTCTTGCTAAAAGTTCCAACATATTAATAAATTTCTCACACAAAATCGACCCTTTCAGGTGAAATTCACAAAAAAAAATACTTTCTTCGGTCACACCCTGAATTATATATTGGTGGAGAATGTTATATCCAAATATTGAGAACACAAATGGGATCTATGATTGGCCCAATACTGGCCATACTGACAATGGATTCGTTAAATTGATAGTGTGATTCCACAATTGCGCTTTGCCATTCATACATGAATTTGTGGATTATTTTATCACGTGTGAACCTGCAGACCAAATGAAATATAGTAGAGGTTATACCAACATCATAAATTCACAGTTGAAGTAGATAAGGATTGGTCTGTTCCATGTCTAGACACCTAGTTGATACCAAGTAACAATAACCTTATGATTCATGATTGGAACACCAAGTCTACTTCCTGGAGTAGAATTAGGAATTTCTGTTCAAACCACTCGATTAGAAACATAGTACAACAATTAGCAATCAAAAATTCTTTAAGTGTAATCTGAACAAAATGTGGCTATTTTTCATAATAATGAATATTGAAAGAAGGTATTGAGTAGATTAATATTGGATACTAATTTCTATGATGGCCAAATAATTACCAAACTAATTACGCCGTGAAATTTGTGAAGATTTCGAATATATTAGGACTAGCGGACTCTATCAGTGAAATATTTCTGTGCTATTTCGTTGGTCAAATCAAACAATACAACGTACGTACGTTCTCAACATAAGAGCGAATGTAGATTGGAGGAAAGATCCTGCATCACATAAAAATATGTCACCATTTCGATTTTTAAAGTTTAAATTTCTAGAACAAGAAATCCATTATGGAAGGAGAATATTCTCAGAAATGTTCCCAATCAAAAAAAAACTCCATTATAATGATAATATACGAGTTCTTAATCCAAGGAGTGATATAAGTGTTCTTTGTAATCTTTCTACATGTCTGGTCTCTTAGGGACTGAAACCGTTTCCTTAACTGTTTTACTTACGTTAGTATCTGTTTGTTTGTGAAATATTTATCTTTCAATTCATATACATATCAAAAGCCATTAGAAGAGACATCAGATCATTTAATCAAAAACAAATCGAACTAACAATAGAAAACAACAAGAGCATGAAAGTACTGCGCAGAAGTCTCAAAAAGGGAAAAAAGGAATTATAAAAGTAGAGGATCAACATGGACAAGTTACAACAAACAGAGAGGAGTTTCTGAAAATAGTTGAGGACTTCTATCAGGTACTATTAAAGAGCCAAAACGAAACAAGCAATATCTCAAATATAGAGTCAGAGATAAAGACATCTAAGAAGGGAATAGTTAACCAGGCATCAGAGGTATTACCGGAAATCACTATCGATGAAATAAGGCTAGCACTAAGAAAAGCAAAAAACAACAAAGCTCCTGGTGAAACTTGTTTGGTGGTGGACTCAATTAAGATTGGTGGCACTTCTCTACTCCAAAAGATCAAAACGCTCTTCAATATGTGCCTCTATGACCATACCATACCAAACAAGTGGTATAACGCCACTTTAATACTTCTCCATACAAAACGGGATATGGCTGAACTGGAAAACTATAGGCCAATAAGCTTGTTGAGCCATCTTTGTAAGCTATTCACGAGAATTATAACGCCAAGGTTTGAAAACAAACTTGATTTCTACCAATCAATAGAGCAGGCGGGATTTCGTGCTGGTTTTGGGACCAATGGCCATCTGCAGAATATCAAAACTTTGATAGCGAAATCTGTCGAATACAACAGACCTCTCGTTCTTGCCTTCGTGGATTTCCAGAAGGCCTTCGGTACGGTAGAAAGGGATGCAGTCGTGCATTCATTACGAGAGTGTCATGTAGACTACCGATACACTAGCCTAATACATAATATATATATATATATATATATATATATATATATATATATATATATATATATATATATATATATATATATATATATATAAACGCCACTATGAAGGTCAAATTGCACGAACACACCAACACAATCCCTATAGGGAGAGGTGTGCGGCAGGGGGACAAAATGTCGCCCAAACTTTTCATCACGTCCTGGAGTATGCCTTCAAAAAACTGAACTGGGAAGACAGAGGCATAAACAAAGTCAACACCTAAGAAATCTGCGTTTTGCGGACGATATGATACTGCTATCAGACAACCTGAAAGATATTAATCATATGCTGCAGGAACTACAGCAAGTATGCTCTGAGATAGGTTCAAGGATCAACTTTTCAAAAACGAAATACATGACAAACCTGATTCCTAACGAAAGTTTGGCTGTTGGTGAGCAAGAGGTAGAACTTGTGAATAGCCACATATACCTGGGTCGTGAAATAAGAATAAAAAGAGAAAACCAAACCTGTGATTTGAAGAGAAGAATAACACTTTCCTGGGCTGCCTACGGAAGACAAAAAGATGTATTTAGAGCAAACATACCATTATCACTAAAACGGAAACTTTTCAATCAGTGCGTTTTACCGGTGTTGACCTACGGGGCGGAAACCTTAACCGTGACCACCGCGTCAGCCAAGAAACTGAGAACAGCACAACGAAAAATGGAGAGATCTATGCTTGAGGTGTCGTTGCGGGATCATATCCGAAACGAGGATCTGCGAAGGAGAACTGGTGTTACTGATGTTATATTACAGATCGCTAGTCTTAAGTGGAACTGGGCGGGATATGTTGCCGAATGATTGATGGTAGATGGACAAGGAGATTGCTCGAATGGCGACCGAGAGCCGATAAGAGAACTAGAGGAAGACCGCCCACAAGATGGACCGATGATATTAAAAGAATGGAAGGCAATTGAATGCAGAGCGCTCAAGACAGGAGGCAGTGGAAAAGATAGGGGGAGGCCTATATCCAGCAGTGGATGCAAAGGGCGGAGTGATGATGATGATGATGAATTCATATACAAATTTTCTGTGTCCTATACTTTTATATCTGTAATTCCTTAGTTCTCCTGAATCAAAAGCTATCAAGAAAATGTTGAAATATTGAGCATTAATAATGAAATAATTCCACTCCTTTCCATAACAAATTGACTGCTGCTCGAAAAAATATTCGATTTTATATATATATATATATATATATATATATATATATATATATATATATATATATATATATATATATATATATATATATATATATATATATATATCAGGGGCGGCTAGTCAACGGAGGCTAAGGAGGCTAAGCCTCACCTCAATAATATTCCGTGTATCACTAATATATATATATATATATATATATATATATATATATATATATATATATATATAATATATATATATATATATATATATATATATATATATATATATATATATATTATATTGAATAGTCAGCATTCAACATATTCATATTAATCAAAATCATATTATTTTATGCACCTACTTTCCTTTCAACCTACATTATATAATATAATTTATTAATTAAGATAGAAGGTATTTACATTTACTGCATTTCATTCATTTCAAGATTTGTGGCAACGCTGCGGAAGGCTTAGAAAGGTATATTCTCAACGTTCATTATGCCTGCCACAGAAAAGCAAACAATGGTGCAAATACTCCGAATGAATACTTCATTGCAATAGAAAAGAAAAACACATGTAAATGGCAACACCGATAAATTCTAGTCTCATACAATGTCGACCAATCACAACTATAGAATTTCACATGACATCGAGTGAATTCGTTGATTGAATCGTAGTGTGATCGTAATTCGTAGTGTCTAATGGCCGCCGAAAACAGCTCGCGTAATGTTTTAGAATGAGTTTGATTACTGAAGTTAATTTCAAAAATTTCAATGGTGACTTAGTGGAATATTAGTTATCCCATAACTTTAGTGCACTAAGTTATGAGGATAAAGTTTTGATAAAAACATTGCGACCTACCCCTGAATTAAACAATTTGGTGCAGCGCAACAGAAAACAAAACCGCGGTTTTAATACAAAGACTTATGAGAGACATCCTTGCCTAACCGGATCACAGGTAAAAAATAAATTATTTTGTTGGCAGTGTTTACCTTTTACTAGTGAAAATGTCTCTGTTTGGAGCCGCTTAGGATTTGAGGATTTAATTCTATACCTAGTTGAAAGTGAGGAATTTTTCACCGATAAAGTAACTTTAAATACAGCACGCGGATTAATATCTTACTTACAAGATAAGGAATTTATATATTTTTTAAACATCTTTGAATTAATTTTTGAACAAACAGAAATAGTTTTTCAAATCTTACAGCACAAGTTTTCAGATGTAATTAACTCACGAAATCGGCTCAAGTTTCTTTTGGAAAAAATTTCAGAATTTCGTGCAGAAGTTTATTTTAAAAAACTATTTTCTGTATTTCAAACTACTGATGATACGACTCAACTTAGCCCAAAACGAAAGAAATTCAGTTACGCAGATATAGAGCTTCACTATAAGCAAATATTTTATGAAATTTTGGATACTATTAGGGGTCAAATAGAAATAAGGTTCTCTGATTTGAAAGAACTGCATTTCTTCGACTTACTCAATAAAAATTTGTTTACCGGATTTTCGGCTAATTTTCCAGATAACCTTTTGGAAAATTTATGTCAAAAATACACTTTTTTTGATAAGGTGGCCATAAAAAGTGAACTGTGTGTTGTTTATAATGACAATGAAATTTTGTGGCAAAATGAAAATCATGTGAGGACTATTAAATACCTTTTTGATAATGATTTGAATCAAGATTTACCCCAAGTTTATAAACTCTTATGTCTAATTGTTTCTATCCTGGTGACATCGACTTCCGTAGAGCGCTCGTTTTCCACTCTTAAGAGAATAAAAACTTATTTAGGAAATTCAATGAGCCAGGATCGTTTGAAAAATATTAGTTTGTTGTCTATTGAAAAGGAATTGGTAAAACTTTTGGCGAAAGACAAAAAATTTTATGAGGATATTATAGATCATTTTGCAACGTTAAAGATCGCAGAATCCCGCTAATCTTCAAAAATATATAATAAGTTTTTATTTGCTCTCGCCAGCTGTTAACAAATTCGTTAAGTAGGTAGGTAGGTACCTACGAGTATTTTGTGAAAAAAAAAAGACCCCGCAAATTTTAAGTGGAAATTGGGTTTCACTCAATGTTTCTGAAATTTTGGGGTTAGATTCTTCAGAGCACCTGGATCTCAATGGGCAGAAAGCGCCAAAATGCTTTCTTTTTTCTCTACAGTATGCTGAGTTTGCAAAAAATTCAACAATTTGCAAACATATATACACATAAGTATAAACGCGTGTGTTTTGTTTGTGTGTGTGTGTGTGAGAGAGTGTGTGTGTGCGCGCGCGTGTGTGTGAGAGTGTGTGTGTGCGCGCGCGTGTGTGGGTGTGTGTGCGTGTTTGTGTCTGTGTGTGGGTGTACGCGCGCGCGTGTGTGTGAGAGTGTGTGTGTGCGTGTGTGTTTGTACGCGCGTGTGTGGGTGTGTGTGCGTGTGTGTGTACGTGCGCGCGCGTGTGTAGGTGTGCGTGCGTGTTTGTGTGCGTGTGAGAAAGAGTGTGTGTGTGAGAAAGAGTGTGTGTGTGTGTGAAAAAGAGTGTGTGTGTTTGGGTGTACGCGTGTGTGTATGTGTGCGCGCGTGTGTGTGGGTTTGTCTGCGTGTGTCTGTGTGTGGGTGAGCGCGCGCACGCGCGTACACCCACATACACCCGCACACACTTACAAACACACACCCGCACACACACACACTCCCACACACACGCGCGCGCGTACACCCATACACACACACAAACACGCACACACACCCACACGCGCGCGCGCGCACACACACGCACACTCGCACACACACACGCGCGCGTACACCCACACCCACACATGCGCGCGCACACACACACACACACACAACACACGCGTTTATACTTATGTGTACATATGTTTGCAATTTTTTTGCATATTCAGTATACTGTACAGAAAAAAGAAAGCATTTTGGCGCTTTCTGCCCATTGAGACTTTTGATCCACGTGCTCTGAAGAATCAAACCCCAACATTTCAGAAACATTGAGTGAAACCCAATTTTCACTTAAAATTTGCGGGGTCCTTTGATGAATAGATGAATTGATTAATTGGCTGAGAAGAGTTTTTGTGAATATTGTAAATAGGAGTTGTAGGTCTCAAGGTAGACACTCGAAAGTGAAAACAAATTAATAGCTTAGGGTGCTTGTTCTACTTTGATTTTCTTTAAATTATAAGGCGGTTGACCTTGAAATCCTAAAAATTTTCGCCTATGGTGTATTTTTTAACACCTCTTGTAGCCTCTTTAAACCAAAACCTCACGAGCCGCCACTGATATATATATATATATATATATATATATATATATATATATATAGGATCAATTTAAGGGTTGTAGGCAAGGCAAAAAAGTTAGATCTTCTATAGCAAAAAACCTTTTTTTCGGTACAATATCTGCACCATCGTCAGGGTCTGAAAAACAATATATTAGAGTACTCCTATTCTTGACATGTCACAATGACTTACAGCTATGTGATCAAAATTTAAACACAAACAAGCAACCAACCAAAATTCTCCTCCATGTAACAAAATATTAATTTCAATCGAAAAATGAGCTCAACACAACATATCCAGTACATCAAACAAGCACTGTCTTGAAGTAGGGTTACCTCCGCACATAGAACTAAGTGGTTACAATGACAAAACACGAAATAAAAAATTATTAAAACACCGTGAAACCACACCATCATTACAGAATCAAAAATAGAAGAGAAAAACAAAATGAGGACTATCGAAAAAACATTGTCAAAAACAGTTATACAAGAACCCAAACGTCTAAAATATATCATGACTAAAATCATATATGCAAACAGTGAAAATTATAACATTTCTAATCTATATTCAAAACATTACCACACATCAACATTACATTTTCTTTCCAACATCTCTTAAAAACCCATCATTTAACTATCTGTTATTCCCCATGACTTATTTACATTGTGTACAGCATAAAAAAAAAAAAAACAGGAGGTTCCTCGAGATGTGTTGCTACTTAAAGGAACATGCTGATGAAGTGATGAATGAACAGAGTGATGTGAAGAAACTGAGTGCATTGTATTGTAACCTTTTGTTATATATCTTTTTGAGATATTCGATCAAATAGTTTATCGAGAAAACCCCCGTAGCTCGAGATGAAATTTTTTTTTCAAATATGAAACTATGAATACTATATATATATATATATATATATATATATATATATATATATATATATATATATATATATATATATATATATATATATATATATATATAGAGGAACTGGTGATAGGCTACAATCGTATATTCAAATGCACTGAGAACGGTTGAGATCGTATCAATTATGGACAGAACGAGGCGAGGAAGAGTTATTCTATTTTATCACTTCGTAGTATATTCGTCAAAAATTCGGCATTAACTGTTCTTTATTACTTTATTCCGTTCGTTCGAATTGATTATATATCTTGAATAAATGATTGATAGTTGCTTCAGTTATGTTTTTAATCATATACCTATATAATCTTTCCATCTCGTATTCTTCTCAACATTCGATCCGAGACAAATTGATGCCATTATAACGCAAAAAATATTTCCACTGTCTAGAGTCTTTAATGAAGAGTTATTATGTTAGTAAGTTATATTATGTATTAGTTCAGTTATATATGTATATATCAGGGGCGGCTAGTCAAAGGAGGCTAAGGAGGCTAAGCCTCCTCAATATTATTCCGTGTATCACTAATTTATTATATTGAATAGTAAGCATTCAGCATATTCATATTAATCAAAATCATATTATTTTATGCACCTACCTTCCTTTCAACCTACATTATATAATATACCTAATTTATTAATTAAGATAGAAGGTATTTACATTTACTGCATTTCATT